>JAVYIG010017656.1:0-25024 GCA_035222895.1 Strongylocentrotus droebachiensis | reverse complement strand
ATTTCGGAATTTTCTTGAAAATGGCGAATTTGGAGGGCAATTTTCGCAAAGTTGGTCAGTGATAGGGTATATAATTTTGTATATGGCTGGAAAGGGCATATCCTCAAGTGTCTAAATCCAAAAAAGGGTACGGGTCAGCCAAGCCATAATGGAGATACGGCCACAGAGAGAAAGCCAATTTCCAGAACTTTAGAGGGCGCTATTTATGTTTTGCAAAGCGATTGGAGCGTGAAATTGGGCATGGCTATCAGCAATTATGAGACAAACATACTGTAAGATTTTAATACAAAACGGACATTATATGAGAAAGTTATGGCAGTTTTAGATTATTTAGGGGTCCATTTCTCAAGAATTTGAGAGATTTTTGACGGAGTCAGTTTCAGATTTGAATTTTGAGTACGAAGATGGCATTTTGAAGGTCAAGTCATACGTCGCAGATGAAAGAACATCTCTTAGACTATCTAGAGGAATTTGTTAGAAGTTTGTAGGATCTAGGATAGTGGAGATAGGAAGGAAGATAGAAAGGCCTTAAAATGGACCAGAAACGGACAAAATGGCGCCTGGACGGTTATGCATGAGTGATTTCGAAATCAAAGAATGTAGTGACCTTGATGAGATGTTAGAGACGATGCCTACGAAATTTGAAAGGAAAAAGACATGAGGAAAGCACCTTACTAGGAATCACAAGCACCGTGTGCAAAACGAATGCGATTTCCGGACGATAAGGATAAGGAAAAGTATACTAGAAATGCAATCGTGTCAGAACGATGTGCGTGCAATGACGCCGTGTTTCTACGTGTCAAACGAAAGAGCTTCTCTCGGACTATCCAGAGCAATTTGCACGAAGTCTGTAGCTTCTGTGATATTGGAGATAGGTAGGGCGAAAGAAAGGCATCAACAGTGACCTTGATGGGATGGTACTATGCCTACGAAGTTTGAAAGAAATTGGGATAGGGGAAAGAACCTAGAAAGTGCTCGCAAGCACTGCGTGCACAAACCAATGGGATTTGGTGCATGTTTGACATTGCAATCAAGTTCGTTCTGGGGGCCAAAAGCGTGAACCCGATATGCCCCATAGACAATGCGTGTAATGAATGGGCGGAAAACGTACAGGATCTGTATTATGGCCGGAGTTAAATTGTTTTTTCTCTCTCTCTTTACGTCTCTTTATGGGCCGTATTTGGTATCACTAGAAAGAGAATTTCATGGTTGTTATTGTAAACCACTCTCTTTTTTTCTATGATAATCCTATCGAAACACGTGATGTAAAATAGATGTATAGGACAAAATGGCGTCTTAAATGTCCCCCTTGACCAATTTCAAAAATCCGGCCAAGAGGTGCCCTGCGTATTGCATCTCGGAATGTCATTGCAAATTTTCAAGGAAAAAAAAGGAGGTTTAGGGGGCGAAAAGTAGTCTGAAAAAATGACGTCATGGCCGATAAGTGTTATAATCGGGCGGAATTCGTATAGTGACCCTTGTTCAAATGCGATTTACTCACAATTTTCTGTGTAAACATATACCATACTTGGTATCATTCGAAGGGGCACTTCATTGCGGTCAGTTTGACACCATTTTCATCTGCACGCAATGTACTGCACGCATTAAAGGCGCTATTACGTAATGCATAGCAAATTCACCATTTTTGGCGATAACTTTGCGCTGACGTTATTAAAATTTACCAAACTTGGCAGACAGTTGTCACGTATATGGATACATATGTCTGCCAAGTTCCATTGATGTAGGTATAAAGATCGCCATTTTAGAGCAAGTTGAAGTTATTTCGGAATTTTCTTGAAAATGGCGAATTTGGAGGGCAATTTTCTCAAATTTGGTCAGTGATAGGGTATATAATTTTGTATATGGCTGGAAAGGGCATATCTTCAAGTATCTAAATCCAAAAAAGGGTACGGGTTTGCCAAGCCATTATGGAGATACGGCCACAGAGAGAAAGCCAATTCCCAGAACTTTAGAGGGCGCTATTTATGTTGTGCAAAGCCATTGGAGCGTGAAATTTGGCATGGCTATGTGCAATTATGAGATAAAGATACTGTGAGATTTAAATACAAAACGGAATTTATATGAGAAAGTTATGGCAGTTTTAGATTATTTAGGGGTCCATTTTTCAAGAACTTGAGAGATTTTTGACGGAGTCGGTTTTAGATTTGAATTTCGAGTATGAAGATGGCATTTTGAAGGTCAAGTCATACGTCGCAGATGAAAGAACATCTCTCAGACTATCTAGAGGAATTTGTTAGAAGTTTGTAGGATCTAGGATAGTGGAGATAGGAAGGAAGATATAAAGGCCTTAAAATGGACCAGAAACAGACAAAATGGCGCCTGGACGGTCATGCATGAGTGATTTCCAAAATCGAAGAATGTAGTGACCTTGATGAGATGTTAGAGACTATGCCTATGAAATTTGAAAGGAAAAGGACATGAGGAAAGCACCTAACTAGGAATCACAAACACTACGTGCAAAACGAATGCGATTTCCGGACGATAAGGAAAAGGAGGAAAAGGAGAATATTAATGGGGCAGAATGTGAACGAAAACAAGGCAATGACGAAGGTTCGTCATTGCAACAAGGATAAGTATATTAATGGGGCAGAATGTGAACGAAAACAAGGCAATGACGAAGGGTCGTCATTGCAATTAATTGGGCAGAATGTGAACGAAAACAAGGCAATGACGAAGGTTCGTCATTGCAAAAATTATCGATGGCTATTGGTAACAATTTTTAGACAAGACAAACAAACGATTCGAATTCATGTTCCGTTATATAAAAAAAAGTTACTTCTACTTTGCTTAAATAATGTCGTGTATACCGTTCCTGTCTTACCAATAGAAGTAGAGGAAAGGGGGAGATATATATTGAGCCCTATAAGTATTACTTTCTTATAAATAGGAAGCTGCAACTTTGAAACCCGGACACAGCGATTTCGAGTAAACACGAGAATGAGTATGAGGCAAACCCTGAATCCTTTGGATGGCCATGCATTATGGCTCAAGGCATGGGCACACAGAGGATTTTTTTATGTTGGGAACCGGGATAAAATACAATAAGTTATTGAAAAATTATTGCAATTTCTGTGTTTTTTTATTTATGGAAACTGTCCCCTACCGTAGCCCCCGCTGCGTACATTCAGTCATGGTTCAGTGACAAAGCAATGGCCTCGTAACTGTGAGGCCCCAGGATCAAAACCGTGTCGATGTGCTATATAAGTGCCCTTTTGTGGGGCATTAATCCTCATTACTGTCATTTATGACTTAAGGGCGTAGGTCCTCTATTTGATAAGCATAGAAGCATACACATGCTTTAGCAGTCACGCAAAAACACACATTTTCAAATTATTATTCAATAAAATCTGAAAATGTATATTTTTATCTAAATCTATTATTTTTAAATTATTTTTGAAATAATTCCATAAATTGGAGTAAAAGTAAAATATTCCACCTAAATGAGCGACAGTGTAAACATGTAAGTGACCCTTCGATCCTTTTAGAGCTCTCCTCCCTAGTTTCAACACACACACACACACAAAGATCTTACTTACTTATTAGGGCATGAGTTTTACGTCAGATTATTATTCATGCGAACTTTTGACCCCTTGCCGCACGTGTGTGATTTTTCTCAACGTGTGTGTATTTTCGAGGAGCGCGCGATTTAAATATAGTGGACATGTGTAACTGTAGGGAGGCAGAATCTGGACTGTGTATCGAGAACAGGCGCGTACGCAGGCAGGGGGGGGGGGAGGGGTTGGGGGTTTGAACCCGCCCCCTTTGGTATTTTTTATGAGTAAATTTTGGAGGAAAACTCCCCCCCCCTCCCCCCTTTGGTTTTTTTTAAATTTCTTTAATTTAAAAAAAAAAAAATTATTTAAAAACAAAACAAAACAAAACAAAAAAATTATACCAGTGGCTGACCTAAAAAAGTTGACCTTACCCCCACCCCCAACGGAGCAAAATGTCAAATTTTCGAATTTGAAAAATTAAAAAAAAAAAAAAAAAATCCTCTCTTTCTCTCTCTCTCTCCCACATTGTTTTGAGCGTAAGTTTGTTTCCGCAGGAACGTTAGAAGAATGTGAAACTATTACAATGTATTTGTGGGCCTGCGATGCGCTAGCTGAAGAAATGTAGCTTAACACAACCAACCAGTTGATGGTAATGCTGAAGTTTTCAGTAGAGCGTTTTCGCTTCCTTGTGTAGTGTGGGTTTGGCTTGAATGAATCGCCCACCGAGAAGAGGATATCGGGTTCTTGCCGAAAGAGGGAGCTAAACAGACATATCAGTAATTTGGAATTCGGATTGGGAGTCACCCGACCGATGAAATATTTAATGTTTATTTTGCTAATTTCTCTGTAATTACACAATTTCGTTCAAATTCCTTTAGCAAGAGTCATTTATTTGTACTACTTAACAATACGTGTTATTTTGAAGAGGAACTGTTTCAATGTTTTTTTCACCATTGCCAAAACTCCACTTCTCTTTAATTCAATCTTGATGATGATTTCTCCATGTTTGTACGGTGGTTAGGATGTCCGCTACCCAGGAATGCCCGCCGTGGTCGGTCTGAGAGATCGAAAGAGTCTTCCTTGTTTAAAGCTTATGTACGGCTTTGGTAGCAACTAGGAAATTGGAAAGAAACATGTATATATAGTCCCAAGTTGTAAGCATTTTATCAAACAATAAATGTACGAGATCATTCGGTATTCTTTTCATGATTTCAGGTGAGCTGTACAGTGTGAATATCTGCAAGAAACGCCAGATTCCACGATTGTGTAGACTGTAGCCCATGCATACATAGGTTTTACACGTGTGCAGTACAGGAAGCCGTTGTTAGAATTTACATCCCAGGATGGTATCTAAATTATTTTCTACCTTTCATTTGTTTACTACGTCACTTGAGCACGAAAACAAATTCACAACAGCTAGCTTAGCATGACTATCTTCCTACCCATTATCTAAATCAAATAATTTTGATGTACAATTGTCAGGGCTTACCAAAACAGTACATGACCTTTAATGTTACAAAGAGGAAATAAATATCCCCTTTCTTGGTTGTGTAATGCTTCGATGTTTACGTTTTACGAATATATAACATCCCTGCTGTCAATGACTGTGCTCTGGAAAATATGACACTTTGGGAAATAATAAATCTATCCCATTTCTTGGTTCTTTTGTATGTCGATTTTAATATTATAACATTTTCAAAGTAACATGAGCGATAATTTATTGAAATTTTACCGCTATATCCTTCTATAATATTTCATATAAAACAGGAAGGAAAATTTAGAAATCCCATTTCTTTAGTGTTGAAACATATCGATTGTAATATTAAAACATTTAAAACTAGTCTAAGCTATAACTGATGCGAAATTCTCCAGCTATAGCTTGTTTTTAGTACATACACATAGTTTTCTATTGTTAAGAAGATAAAGCCCTGCATTTGAAGATAACGAACATGGTCAGAGTAAAATAAAATGATCAAGAACATATATTTTATTATCTAAACATCACAATTTTATTTTCAAAATATTATTGTGAAGGAAACGCCAAATGATGATATTTATTTCCCTATGCACAGCCGATTGTGTCGTTCCTGCACAATCCAAGATATATATATATATATATATGTGGGTATACATATACAGGCGCGTACGCAGGGGGGGGGGGGGGTTGGGGTTAAATCTCCCTCCTTCATTTTTTTAATGAGTTTGTTTTGGAGGAACCCCCTCCCCTTTTTTAATTTTTTTCTTTTCTTTACAAAATAAAATTGGACTGTACCCCATGCATACAAAGTATTTACACGTGTGCAGTACAGGAAGCTGTTGTTAGAATTTACATCCCAGGATAGTATCTAAATTATTTTCTACCTTTCATTTGTTTACTACGTCACTTGAGCACGAAGACAAATTCACAACAGCTAGCTTAGCATGACTTTCTTCCTACCCATTATCTAAATCAAATAATTTTGATGTACAATTGTCAGGGCTTACCAAAACAGTACATGACCTTTAATGTTACAAAGAGGAAATAATATATCCCATTTCTTGGTTGTGTAATGCTTCGATGTTTACGTTTTACGAATATAACATCCCTGCTGTTAATGACTGTGCTGTGGAAAATATGACACTTTGGGAAATAATAAATCTATCCCATTTCTTGGTTCTTTTGTATGTCGATTAAAATATTGTAACATTTTCAAACTAACCTGAGCGATTAGCTATTGAAATTTTACCGCTATATCCTTCTATAATATTTCATATAACACATGAAGGATTTTTTTTTTTTAAATCAAATTTCTTTAGTGTTGTAACATATCGATTGTAATATTAAAACATTTAAAACTAGTCTAAGCGATAACTAATGCGAACGTCTCACGCTACACCTTGTTTTTAGTACATACACATAGTTTTGTTTTTTTTTGTAAAGAAGATAAAGCCCTGCGTTTGAAGATAACGAACATGGTCAGAGTAAAATAAAATGATCAAACTCATATTTCATTATCTAAATATCACAATTTTATTTTCAAAATATTGTTGTGAAGGAAACACCAAATGATGATATTTCTTTCCCTATGCACAGTCGATTGTGTCTTTCTTGCACCATCCAAGATATATATATATATATATATGGGTATATATATACATATAATTATGTATATATATACCCATATATACAGGCGCGTACGCAGGGGAAGGGGGGTTTGGGGTTAACCCCCCCCCCCCCTCCTTCATTTTGTTTATGCGTGTGTTTTTGGAGGTCATTGATGATTTAAAAATCAAGATGCATTTACGATATTTTATTCTTTCCTGTACTGACTGCCATTTCAATTAACTTAAAGGCACACTGTCCTACTTGTAGCTACCTGCTCCCTCTATATAGAAAAATTCCCCAATCGGTGCCTGTTGGTCCCCGATGATCCTCTTTTTCTTATGTTAAATGAGAGATGAGTTAATGAGATAGCCACCTGTCACAGTGACCTCGCTGGCTCGCTGGGTGATCTAATTCCTTCTAGCTGTAGTAGATCACTTATTAAGTCGATTTGACAACTAATAGTCGTTATTATCCCACTAAAAGCCATTTTCAAGCCCTTTCGTTGTGAGGGAAGTTCTAGAATAATATTGTCTTTCAAATGCTGTAAGAATTTAAAATTTTCATTTTTTGTTGCCTGCAAATGGGACATAGTACCTTTAAGGTATGAAATCTCGTGAAAACCCAAGAGCTTCAGGGGGCTCTTAAAGGAAAAAATTGAGTTTGATTCGTTTCGGGGATCGTGGTCAAAATCCCGATTGAAGGCGAAGACTAGCTGCAAAATCTGCCATTATGGTTTCCATGTGTTATACATATATTTCCGTCATGGATAGTCATTTATGAATGATATTTGGTCAGTGCATGTACTTGACGTCATGGGTAAACTTCTGGTCACACCCATGTCCGTGGTTGCGTCATGGGGGACTGAATTTATTTATATGCGTGTAATATGAATAGAGGGTGGGATTTTGTTAAAGGCCAAATCTCCCATTGAGTTTCTACATGTGTTATGTCTTGATCGAAGCGGCAGATCACCTAAACGTCTCCGTGAGGAATTCAATATCTATATTTATCTTTCAGTATGTCTCTCCCTCACAATCACATAATTTTGTATTCAAAACAGCAGCTTCACGTATACTATGAAGATCTTGAAAATCAATCTCTAATTCTGACTGATTAACCATGATCAATAGCATTGTAATGTATATCTTGATTATAAGGGTAAATTTATTTTTCATCAGCTGCAATGGTTAAGATTCGTCTGTAGTTTTGGGAAAGGGCTTCATTCGTTATGCCATACCTGGATATCATGTCCACAATGCTTCGAAAGGGCAGTGCTATATATTTCTGAAAGTTCTCTGCTTGGCGATAGATTTATGTCGCTTTTTCTGCACCCAGGTTGTGGAACAGTCTTCCTCAATACCTTCGCTTTTTCAAGGAGAAACTAGGCTCTTGTGACCTGCTATACTTTACCATACCCACATCTATTCTATACACAATTAGCCACAACCCCAGTCTTTCCCAAGTGAATCGTAGACGACATATTCGGTCGTTTTTCAGTCTAATCCATCAGTGCCTTTGATTAGGCAACTCGATATTGGCTCTACAAATTCCCAGATTGGATTGGATAATTTCCTGCAAACCTTTGACTCTATAGAGATTCATACTAATAACTGAAAATGCAGTGAAGGTAGCAAGGTGGTCTATCCTTTTAAATGCTCGTGTGTAGACAGCTGGAGGCCAAAAAAGGATGAAATTAATCATAAGTCACCTTATGTTGTTATCACAAACATTATGACTGAATTTTATCTCTTTTCAGGCTCTCTAGCATTCAGCAGAGATGTGTCTCTGCATTCATTATTATTATTATCAGGTGGGCTGTATATAATTATAATTATTATTATTATTATTATTATTATTATTATGAATATCGTTATTATTATTATTATCATTATTATTATTATTATTACTATTAGCCTTTCGGCGAGGTAACACAAGTAATGCCGAGCTATCTGGGAGATTTCCTTGAGTTCACGAAGGGTTGTGCCATACTAGCTCGGGGCCCTCCTTAAGTGGCATCAAATTTGGCAAAGAGTGGGAGGGGCTTAAGTGGTATAAATACTAAAGCCTACCCATTCCGTGCACACTTCGCATTCATCTTCTCATCAAAGTGATTGCAGAAATATATCAACACACTGTTCAAGATGAAGTCGTTCTTTGTCATCACTCTAGTTCTATTTTCATGTCTGTGTCTTGTTGGAGTCACCCAAGCCGTTGCTGTTTCAAAGGAAGGAACGCAAGATGAAGGTGAGGTTTCTAGGCAGGATTTATTTATATATCATTATGGTACTCATCACTGTACAAATTCTACCGTTGATGTCTTGTACACAAGTGCCGAAATGGGGATAGATATACTCCTAAATATTAAACATCATTGAGATACATTTAGAGTAGTGTTATGGGGACTAATTTTCCAACCGACGTCATTTTGGCAAGAAATAATAACATTAATTTAATCGATACTTTGATCCGCAAGAGCATTGTCTGGTGTATGATTCGAATCATAATGCGATTGGCTAATTGCAAGTTTCTTGTTTAAACCAGGGACAGGATGTGCAAGTATAATAAGTTTTGTAATAATTATATTCTCGTTAGCTGATATGTATAATTAGTATAGTTGGTATGATAAACACATAAAAGTGGAGTCTCATGGGAAATTTGACACCGTTCAAGTGTTTACCCAATAACAGGTGTTGTCAATCGCTGGGATTAGCTTTCAGTTTTTTCCAACAATTAAGCTTAATGATGCTTTGTCTTTTCCCTATAATTTCATGGTAAAGTCCTTATCTGACATTTGGCCCACCCGAAGACTCTCCGAGAGACGAGGGGGTAATTGTTGAGTGGACTACGAGTATGATGTTAGTCCAGAATCTGCACGGTCCTTTATAATTTCCCTAGCCCTACATACTTGATTCAAGCCGTCGAAGATGGCGTTATCAACAAACTCATAATTATGCTCACCAGCACAGCCTGAGAACCGTTTTTTTTCTCATCGCCGGGCGTCCTAATTTAATGATCACGCCATCATCGGCTGGTAGCAAGTAAGTAGGGAGCGGTAGCGTTGGTGTGATGGAGATCAAAATTAAATAGGCCTGATTCTGGACTAGTATGATGTGTGCAGACTTGTATACCCATTTCCATCAAGCCTGGATGTCAGCAAACTATGACCTTCTGCACATTGAAACTGACGACCCACCTACTTAAATATATACATACTCCGATGTTATGTTAAGGTAAACTTACGTTATTTATTGTAATTTCGTTAATACTTTTTCTTCCTTATTTTATTTTTTAATAAGGAATACGGTTGAACAAATATTATATTTATGATATTGAAGGTAGTGCACACATTGTACCAAGTACAAGGTAAACAAGATTTAGATCAAAATGTTACAACATATTATTTACTTTCTCCCTAAAATGTAAATATTTTATAACCCAAAATAGTTTGTATTCTCTCTTTTTCTCTCTCCCCCTCTCCCTTTCTCTGCATCTATCCAACTGTCTCTATCTCTCACTTTCTCTATGCGTGAACCCCCATTTTTCTCTATCTTTCTCTCTCTTTTATCTTTCCTTCTCTCTCTCTCTCTCTCTCTTATTCCCACTCTCTCTCTCTCTCTCTCGCTCTCTCTGCCTGTATCTTAATATAGCTAGATCTCTCTCATCTTTTTCTCAACTTGTCCACCTCTCTCTCTCTCTCTCTCTCTGCCTCTACCTAACTTTCTGGATCTCTCTCCTCTTTTTCTCAACGTGCCCATCTCTCGACTCAATCTCTTTCTCAATCTCTTTCTCCCTCATTATACTGATCAAATTTTCCTTTTCTAGAGCTTTTGTTTTTCTTCTACTATTTTCCTCCATTTTTTCATTTTTTCTTCCTTTTTTTTTCTTTCTCTCTTTGTTTTATTTCCCCCCCCCCCCCCCATTCAGAATTTCCTAACTACATATTTGTCTATTTATTGATTTCTAAGCATACTTTGTTCATGTTTTATTGTAAAATTAGCTGAGGAACTAACACTTCAACAAGCTCTGCTTCAAGATAGTTCCTCTTTTCTCGTGCTATTTCCATTATATTTATCGTTTCATTGCATATTTGTTGTGAAATAATTGTTCTTGTATTATTTTTTGCATGATAAATAAAATCATTTGAATCAATTATTTGAATCAATTCTTTCTCTCTCTTCTCGCATCTAGCTTTTGACCCTGAACACATTCTAGATTCAGGCGAATTACTGACCCAGACGGAAGAGGATAAAATCTCTGAAATTAGAAAGCAAGTATTGTTTCTTCAGGTATGTATACGTATTCAAAAGTACACACCTGTGCATTCCGCATATGACCAATTTGTATAAAATCGCACTAAAGTTATGCCAGATATGAAAATCGCATATGGGGCATAAGCGAGCGCGGTCAAAGGTTTAATCGTTGAGCTCCAAAAAAATCCCTCCACACTCTATTTGAGGGAACTATTCAAATTTCCATGAAGTAACTGACCAATCAGGAGCGACCTCTGTTGTCGTCACTCTTTGTATTTAAAAAAAAAAGCTCTGGGATAGATAACACCCCGATCGCCATTGCCCGTTGCATACGAGGTGGTATTCGATTCCGTAATTAGGGATTTTTAGATTTGCGTGGACTGATACGTGTGACGTCCATTCAAGGCAGTGAATTAAAAGGACGTCGATCGTAGCAATCCACGTTGTCGTTGTGCAAATCTAAAAGTCCCTATTACCCCAGCTAAGCAGCCCAGTGAAGGCAATGATTATAGCGAATTCAACACGATGTTTTACTGTTATTTTTGCATTAGGTTGCATTAATGGCGCCTTAAAGACCACGCCAGACGCTGGTCGCAGTCCGACAGCGTCTGGTACGCGACGCCTTGTATGTTAGGGGCCTAAGTCAGACGAGTGGGTCCAATCATTTCTCGAACAACAAGGGTCAACCTTTCAAACACTTGCAACGTGTCACATTTCAAATACCAAAATGGAAATGGAAAATCAATTTCTTCAAGGAATTTATATCTCATTTTCGTTAAACGACTCAATGGATCAGAATGTTAGTTTGCAGGATGGTTATAATGTTGTCTTTTATGATTTCATGTGATTTCTGATTTGTGAAAGAACTTTTTATATTATTTCTAACAGATTTGAGGGAGTATTTCATTAAAAAAAACAGTGTAACTTTATGAATATCTTTTAGACAGACCATCTTTTTAGTCATTGTCTTTTCAAAAACTATTGTAATCTTCCAAATCTACTATTACTACTCGAAGGCGGTCAGAAGGCATCAGTACATTGATAAGCATGTTCTGGACCGAATTGCCCATACAGCCTACCGGCCAGATGTCGTTGGGTTGGAAGGCATGTTTCACCGGAAAAAATTCCTTATCAGATTTGATTAATACCTACATTCCACTGCCTTAATCCCAGAGAAAATATCGAGGGTACGTATACTATCAGTGATTTAAAACCCGAACGTGTATTTTAATTTTATCTTAACTTTTCAACCAAAAATCATGTAGGAATCCGTTGCTGAGATCACCCGTTCCTTCTCAACTCTCGAGCTCGTTGCGAAGAATCCATCAATGATGGCCAAAATTCACATTTCTGACTCTCTCGAGACCGATCTTGAGCTGGGAGAACCTGAAAAGACACGACGTCGAAGGGAACTCGACTCGCAATCGACTTTCCCGACATCGTTCCCACCATCTGGTGCCGAGCAGCAAAGCTTGGGTCAGAAACCATTCGGATTATACTCATGGCCTATGTATTCTGGTAAGAGCAACAGGGTCCTATTTCATAAAACTTGTAATCAATAACAGATTCTTCTATTTTATGACAAATTACCTCTCAGCCAATCAAATGCAACAAATTCAGAAGTTTATAAAAGTTACTATTACTTGTTATTCAACAAGGTTTATGAGAACGAAATTCTAGAGCCCTACGTCAAAGTCCGCAAATATGAGACATCAATGCTCGAAACATTATGTATGCGTCAACGAAAAGGTGGGCGGGGGGGGGGGGGGGGGTACCAATGGAACGTTAAGACGTAGACCATTATAATCCACTTTGAGAATAATTTTCGGACAGAGCTAATTTGTAGTATTATGCACACATATTACTCAGGCCTCGCAGATCATTAAACTTCATATAAAATAAATATGCTCTTTCTTCTTTAGGTCAATGCTTTCTGTGTCCTGCTGGTGTTCCTGGTCAAAGAGGTCCTCTAGGGCCACAGGGGACTGCCGGAAGGGACGGGAGAGATGGACGGGATGCGCCGACAGGTCCACAAGGTAGGCATATAACAACATCAATCTGACTCGATATGGCACAACATGCTACAACGTAATAGTTCTTGCCGGAGAATGCATGGCAAGCAAAATGCAAACTCAAGTTATTGGAAACTGAGCACTTCGGAAATTGTAACTCCTGGGTCCTCTCTGGCCAATGACGCAATGGAGAGATACCATAAAACTTTATTAGAAAAAACAATATGGAGTCTATTAGTTGGGAGGACAGTCGTATTTGTTTTGTTCTCAAATTATTATGTAATAACAATGACCGCCACTTCCAAAAATGCCTAATTATTAAAGTGGAAACAACAAAATGTAATTAGTCCATGAAATGATGGTGAGAACATGAATGGGGCAAATTACACCCACAATTATTTGCAGTGTGTTATGGTAAATTAAATTTACTACAAGGGATAATATCCCTTAAACCACGAATATAGATTCCAAACTTTAATTTTGTCTATGGATTCCAATAACACTTCTGAATGTTTAACATTTTAGCTCAAGAAGCCCCCACTTTACCAAGTGACGAAACAAACCCAACTGAATCCCGCGGTGATGCAGTAGTGCGTCCAGTAGGTAACATGACAAGTCTACCTGGTGTCATCTATATCCGCTGGGGCAACGATGTCTGTCCCGAAGATGCAGAACTCATCTATTCAGGTTGGTACAGATGGGTAATATCACATAGAAAGAAAACGCTAAACATGGTTTTGACATGATCGCAAGGACTTTCTGAAAATCAACCACAGGCAATTTCAATAGCCTTGTCCGTCTGTCAAATTGAAATGTGCGAACACTTTAACGTATTTCAAACATGATGGGACACACAACAGGGTATGAAATATCCTCGAGTTAATTTTTCGAAAGTCTTTTTAAAGTACTTGTTTCAATGTTAGTGTATTCTACAATCAATCTAATGTTGTGCATCAAAAAATTCGTCATCACCACGAACAAAACACCAGCCTTCATGCAGTATAGCCTCACTGGCTGAAACTTAAATGCACAAGAATGGTTGGGTGTTAAGTGAATGCACAAAATAAAGCAAATCCTCTGCGTTATTGTAATGTTTGACCCATTTCTGTACTATATATTGAAGAAAAGAAGAAACAAATATGATAATGAATGTCAGCAAATAACAAAGAGAAGATTAACATTTACTAATGTTTGAATAGGTACATTGCGCAAATAACCACCCCAGGGGATGCTGCAAGGCGCTTACAAGTACAGTGTACTTTAATTCCCCTTGCTTTAGACAAGCTGCCCTGAAGCTCAAGGAAGCATTGGAGGATTTTTAAAAAGAATTAATTCTTACTAGGTACCCATTTACTAGACCAAGGACGACATGCAGTGCCGAATGTAGATTAATGTATTGCCAAAAGCCTTTTAATGACGATACTCGAACCGCAAACAATGTGATCCACATTCCGGTAACGTACCCACTGTGCAAATTGTTTGGTAAATGAGTGTAGAGAGCTGTAGAGATGTCGTAGATTATGTCATCATGCAGTATAATTATCATATGGTGTGTTGTTCGAGTCCCAGCCCCGTACTAATGTCCTTTGCCAATTAGATATTAATCTTCAGTTGCTACTCTCCACCCAGTATTCCTTTAATATTCTCCGGGGTTGCCTTCAGTGGTTGTCATTGGTCCCACATCATGCTTAATTTTGATTCTGATGAATTTGAAATTAAGTTTACCTTTGATGTGTGTTACATTGCTTTGTGATTTATTCAGGTACTATTGGAGGTGCACTCTACAGTCATGCTGGTAGCGGCTCAAATTATCTCTGCATGCCGGAAGAGCCTATCTATGACGAAGTAGAAACTTCCCTACACGCTGACCGAGCCCTATTATACTCCTCTGAATACCAAGTCCATACTGCTCCTTCACGCATGCAACCAATGCATGACCACACTCCGACCTGTGCAGTCTGCAGGGCGCCTTCTGGCCGCACCAGCAAACTTATGATTCCTGCCCGCAACGTGTGTCCTTCTCAAGAGTGGCGTTTAGAGTACGCTGGTTATCTTCTGGCAGAGTACCACGGACACCCGGCCCCCCCACTCAGGTTTCAAAATGACCGCATGCGTGTTGCCAAAATGTCCGGTAAAGGGGTACTTTTCGTGCAACAAAGTCCGGCCCGAGAAATGTAAAAAAAGGGGGTGTATTTGACTTTCACCCGGAGATTTCTTTAAAAAGGGGGTGTTTTTCTCTCATCTCTTTGTAATTAAAAAAGGGGGATATAAAATATCTTGAAGTTGAACATAGAAAAATTGATGAAACCCCGCGATCAGATTTCAGAAATTCCTGCTAGTTTTGAAAGCTCATTCAGGATTATTTCATGAGTAAAAACATTGAGTCCCAGTGCACTCCCGTCCCAGTACGACGGCGGCAGTATATAAGGACTTCTAAAAATCTGTCTGTGTGAGAGAGAGAGAGAGAGAGAGAGAGAGATAACAACAGAACGTATAGTCTGTACGGCGCATCCGCTGGCAGGACCTCAGCATGCATATCGGGCTAGGCTCGGCATCAAGCCGGGGCATGAAGATGGGGTATGTTATGAGGCGTGGGCCCTGCCAAAATTGTCATGATTGCGACGTCTTTGAGCAGGACCCACAGTCTCCTCGTTGTGGATATTGTGGCTGTCTACCTGTGGCTCACAGGGTGGCACGTTCAGGTGAGTAGTTTGCCCTATAGTTTGATCGCAATAGTAACACTTTCAAACTCATTTTCCAACACCCATGAAAATGAATATGTGGGACTTGGATCTAGACCTATTTAGTTTTGTACTGAAGTGTAGGCTACCCTAATTCACACACAGCTGCGTTACTACTATCCTGGCTGTGTATTAAAGGGATCTGAGATGCAAGGCCCTACATGTTATCAGTGTCTGTGATATGGTGTAATATTGAAGCCCTAAAAAGAATTGTGCTTCAAAATGATAAGAAGAAGAACTTGAAGAAGTGCCAACCAGTAATGACAACTTTATCTGAGATGAGAGGGGGGGGGGGGGGGGGTGTCTGCATGTCCTGAGATAGGGGGGTACATTGAGCAGTGTTCCGGATTAAGGGGGTACATTGAGCAGTGTTCCGGATTTAGGGGGGTCTCCAAGGCAGGAAAAGCCCGTGAAAAGCCCGCGAAAGGGGGGTTCGGAAATGTTGGCAGTACTCAGATAGGGGGTCTTTTAAAAAAGAGGGTACAAGCATACGCGTACCCTAAATAACACTAAGTGGGGGGGCCGGGCACGGACACCAGAGAACGGAATTTATGTGTGTGGACCGAGAGATGGTTCCTAAAGCGGGGACCGGGGGGAATCAGGATGGTGCGCTGTTGTACTTCACAGAAATCCGGTGTCAGGCGGGTGATGGCTTGGATTGTGGAGCCTATATCGATGGTAAAGAAATTACTTGCGCTGTCTGCACTATCTGAAGTCCTACTAATAAATACTTATGAATTTCATTTCGTAAAGGTTGACACAGTTGTTAGTTCTTGTCATGCTTTTAGAACTTCTCATTTTCATACACACGACAGTGATAAAGTGTCGGACAAAATTAGGCCTGGTTTGTTAAAGGGATAGTTGAGTTCTGTTGCAGAGGGCGCTACACAAACTATTTTGTGTGAGATAATGAAAAACTGAGTGTCAAATTTGAAAGAACATACAATTTAAATGACAAAAATTATCTTTATTTGATCATAATCGGTTCAGAGACGGCTGAAATATCAATAAATATAAACATTTCTAATATTTGTGTCTCACCAAAAATATTATATAATATAAAACAAGATAGCGCCTTATACGTTTTATTCCAGCCAATGCCGATGTTGGCTTTTTGTCGGCTTTTTTGTGTACGTTATAATACGCACCACCAGCCGGCACGTGTATTTTTTATTATGAATTAATTAATTAATTTACGGTCACCAACTCACCATATCATTTTAACCTTTAAGGCCGGGCTATTTGAGGTCTTACTACGGCCGGGGGGGGGGGCATTATGCCCCCCTTAAGATCTCGGCCGTGAAACGGCCGATCTCCGCGAAAATTTGCGCGCATGTCAAGTGAAGTGTATAGAATAATATGGTAATTTCAATTTTTTGAAAAAAATCACTCATTTGAATATTTATTGTAATTTATGCAAATAAGGTCATAAAATCACATTTTTACCCAAAAATCATATATTATTCATATTTAAGCATTCTTTTTCACCACATATATTCATTAGACCATTTGGAATAATAATACGACAAAAGCCAGCTTATTCCTAATGTTATCTAGTGTTTTGATAATTTCTTATGTATTTTTTTTTTTTTTTACTTATGTATTTTGTTGTTTTTGTTGTTTTATTTCATTTCTTACTACAATTCAACTAATTGGACCCCAAAACAACCAACTAGGCTCTAAACAAGACCCAATAACCAATGTTTGATCAATATTTAGGAAAAATGACATTTCCATAAGTTTTGTACACAAATCATAAAAATGAGCGATTTTCGGGCTAACATGCAAAAACAAAAGGTCACGTGACCTTGTAACTGTAGGTCCGATTTTCATTTTTTTTTTTAAAGAAGCGCAAGACTCGAAAGAAAAAAGTCAGCGAGCGGCGGGGCGCCATCCATATGCGTTCCCGAAAAAATCAGAAAAATCGTGGAGGGGGGGGGGGGGGGCATAATGCCCCCACGGCCTTATTAGGGTTAAAGTGGAGCTGAATTGGAATGATCATATTGGCTAAATTCCACACATTTGGGGGTCTAAAATTACCTTAATAGCAATTTTAGGTCCTAAAAAAGTACTAGAGAGTCCTACTAATAAATTCTTCTTCATTTTGTATAGTTTGACACAGTTGTCAGTTCGTGTCATGCTTTTAAAACATCTTAGTTTCATACACACAATAGTGATAAAATGTACACCTTAGTATCATACACACACAAGTGATAAAATGTAAACCTTAGTTTCATTCACACATTAGTAATAAAATGTAAACCTTAGTTTCATACGCATACCAGTAATAAAATATCCACCTTAGTTTCAGTCACATACCAGTGATGGAGTGTAAACCTTAGCTTTTACACACAACAGTGATAAAGTGTCTGATAAAATTAGGCCTGATTTGTCGATGGTTCTCTAAATGTTGTAGATGTAGGCCTATATTGCATTTCATAGTTGATTTTCTTTTCATTCAGGAAAGAATAGTTCTATTGCTAACCTGAATTTTCTGAAACAATTTAGCTTTCATTCTTACAGAAGTGTGAAACGAAACCCATCGATCGTTTAATGTATATGTAAATATAAGAATTTACTTTAATTGAACTGAATTAAACATACATTGTCTTTGTAATTCAAAATGTGTGGAGGTGTACTTAATGTTGGCCATTATTGTTGAAGTGAACTTGCTTGCTTTAGATCAATATTATCTGCCTATGGAGATTCTTTAAAATAAAATGTTTCTTATTCAATTCATGTCATGTCTTCCCATCTATGCGTGGTCATGCTCTAATAAATACGAAGGCGACATCTTTAAATCTTGATTACCTGTTTATTATTCTACAGAGTTAAAACTTGGGATTGATCTAGATGGTTAATTTTACAAAGCTCACTGGCCTCTTTTTATTATACAAATTGATCAATATACCGACAAAATCAAACGCAGCTTGAAATAAAGCAATCAGGAACCCTTTTATTGTCTAGGCATTACAATCTCGAAATGAATTTCAAGAAATATATAGATTCAATGGCACTCTCAGTTGTCCTTCCCAATTGTACTGTCTTCAGAAATCAAATTCAGATTACGTAATTTTATTTTTTGTTTTTATAAAAAAATAAAAAAATCGGTTAAAACATCTCATATATAATACAAATTAAAATGAAACACATGTATTTCAAATATATCATTATCATAATACAAAATTATGATAAATATAGTATGAGTAGAAACCGAGATTATGGATAAAAAAAGAAAGAAAAAAAGACAGACAATATAACAGGTTATTTATTCTAGGACATTCCATTTTGTTTTGCGAAATCTATGCATGGATCTATTCTTATAACAAATATATTTTTCTGTAAGGTATATGTACGTTTGATGTAATTTAATATAAAAAAAATTTAAAGAAGGGAGTATCTCAAGATATCTACATAAATATAATGTTTTCTTTGCAATAATAATACAATGATTCAATACAGCATGCTGTTTGTCTTGTAATTACGTAATTTCATGACATTGCAGTAATCGAACATTTCCAATGGTGATGGACCAAGCTAATGAAATCGCCCAAAGGTTTGATTAACAATTTAATAGTGTACGGTTTGTTAGTGCATTGGCAGATTAGAACACATTTCAGATGGAGAGGGGGGGGGGGGGGGAGGATCTAGAAAACGTAAAATGTAAAAGAAGTAGAATTGTGTGTTTGGCATTGGTCGGTCAGTGAGAAATCGGGAATCAGCTATTCATCTAAAAATGTATCTCTTTCTCTCTCTCTCTCTCCCCCTCTCTCTCTCTCTTCTGCATCGTTATGTTCCCCCCCCCCCCCTCTCTCTCTCTCTCTCTCTCTGTTATCTACGTGGTATTGTCAATAATTATCGTTCAGTCGGTCTCTTCGTCACACACGCCCTCTTTATTGTTACCCTGTAGAAGTAGAATTGTGTGTTTGGCATTGGTCGGTCAGTGATAAATCGGAAATCAGCTATTCATCTAAAATATATCTCTCTCTCTCTCTCTTCTGCATCGTTATGTTCTCCCTCTCTCTCTCTCTGTTGTCTACGTGGTATTGTCAATAATTATTTTTCAGTCTGTCTCTCCTTTACACACACACACCCTTTATTTCACCCTGTTTCTCCTATAATGTCTCCAGCCCTATTCAGATGTAGATATATCCATGGAAAAGGAACCCTATTTAACTCTCGGAATTATGAACCTTTGGTTTATCGAATTTTTGGAATGACGCAAAAATGTCATGTTAAAAAATATGAACCATCGGATATGGTAAATTGATGATTGGCATTTAAATACTAATCTTCGTTGGAAACACGAGTGTCTCCCGAGTTACAGACCGGGCTACAAGCCCATGAGACCGACACTAAAGGTCTCGTAGGTTCTTTAGGGGGTTCGCTAGACCAACAGCCCTTTGGACCCTAATTCCCCTTCTCGTAGGCTGTCGGCCTAATAAACGAACCTTCAGAAAACGAGCATAATGACGAGTGCCTCCCTCTATTTATAGTACCGTGCCTTTTACTTAATATCGGTTTGTCTTTTACCTTTCTCTTGCCTTATGTAAACATCACAGAACATTCATCCAAGACATACATTTTCAAATAAGCAATCTAAGGTCACAGTACTTTATTTACCCCATCTATAGTTTTAGTGTATTGATATTCAACAATTTATTCTGAAAACAGAATATGGGCAGTTGGGGGGGGGGGGGGGGCTTGTTGTTGTTGTTTGTTGATTGTTAGATAATTTTAGGGAAAATTTTGGTCAGACACCCTAACCCCTCAGAACCCTCTCCATTTGAAGAATACGTTGTTTGTCATTTTGCCAGATCTTCGATGTCCCCGCTTTACGTTGAATTACTCGGAGCTTGGTAAAAAGTGGGGAATTCCCTCCTTACTCATGAGTTACAAGACATTACTAGATCGCTATGAAGAACAGATCCATTAGATTATTGGCTCATGTTTCATTGTTATGTTTTATGTTTTCGTTTGTATCATATGGAGGGCTCCGTTGGAAAGCAATTTCGTTTAACTGAACCGGACTACCCCCACTGTTTTATCAATTGTAATAAATAAAACATGAATAACTAAATAAATAATCCATCCGTATTATTTTAAAATAATTATCCTCATTATTCATGTGCATACAAATTACGTATGTATATATGTTTTTTATACGGAAAACCAAACCAAACCAAACCAAACTAAACCAAACGTTCTCGTTCTCTCTCTCTCTCTTTCTTTCTTTCTTGTTCTCTCTCTTTCATTTTCACGCTGTTTCTAATAGGAATAATACTTATAGGGTTCATTTATAAAGCGCATTACAATATTTATTTTCTACCTCTCTTAATTTCTCTTTCTTTCTCCATGTGTCAATTCTGTGACTTCTGTTTTCTAATCTCATGGTTTTCGAATCCATACCGATGTGCCTTGAACCACCTACAATTCGGTGAAACATCAGGATCGAATACCCCCTTGTACTACATTATTACCAGACCATCTAAAACAATAATTATGTGCCCCTCAGTTATTGGTAAAGTGAAAAAAATCACTGTCGGGTCACCAAGTGAAAGACCTGTTTAGATTCATTTTTAATTTCTGTTACTAATAATATGGGGGTAAAATATTACTCTGGCAAAAGCTGATAAAGTTAGCATATATTAGTCTTTTCCCTAATTCATCATCATCATCATCGTTTATTAAAGTAAGCATTTTATCTCTTACGAGGGGTTCTTCTTGTCTTGGGCATCCTCCTCATTTAGACCAACGGTATTGAATTTTTCTCCTCAATATCTTCACATGTAAATATTTTCACAATCTGTAAATGTAACTAGACCACGCTCCGTTGGTACTGTTTTCTAGACAGGAACGTGACTGGATTTTTTTTCTTTTTTCTTGGAATTCTTGGAATCAGCGCGATACATAATATTTCCACTTAATAAAGTCATTGTGTAAAAACCGATGGCGAATTAATCAAGGCCCTTGGGGTCGGAAGATTTAGGGTAGGGGGAGTTGGAATTCTCAAGAAGGCAACGTGCAATTCTATTTTTATCATCAGCAGCTGCAATGGTTGAGATTTATCTATACTTTGGGGAAAGTACTTTCATTCGTTATGTCTTCAAAATGGAAGTCCTTTATCTTTCTGAAAACTCTCTGCTTGGCGGTAAATCTTTCTGCTGCTTCTGCACCGAGGTTGTGGAACCGTCTTCCTCAATACCTTCGATCTTTCAAGGAGATAATATAGGCTCTCGTGACCTCCTATACTTTCAAAACCCACGTCTTTTCCATAAACAACTGTAGTCACAACCCCAATCTTTTTCCAGGTAAATCGCGGACGACATTTTGTAGTAGCTCTTCAGTCTCATCCGTCAGAGTAGGGAGCTAGGTTTTGGCAGTCTATACGTTCCCAGATATGATTGAATAACTTTCTGGACAAATATTTCACTCTATTGAGATTTATTTGAATAAAAGCAAACAAATGCATTACAGGTAACAAGGTGTTTTTTTCCTTTTGAATGCCCCTGTTCAGACAGCTAGATCCAAACAGAAATAGAAATAGAATCATACTTGACCTTGAGTTGTCATCGCAAACATTATGACACATGTTTAAAGTTTGCAAGTGAAAGGGTGACTGTCTATACACACCTATACCCTTGTCCTTTTCACATTGGATGTCCAGCTAGCCTATTCTGCACTATATAGCTCAGCTCAGTTTATAAATGAAAATGGTTCCGGAGAAAAACTCACATAATACACAGCCGGGGTCACCCCCTGTTCTGACTCTTTATCATTCAGTATTATTATCAGCCTCTCGCCGAGGTTATACGAGTGATGCCGATTATCCCGAGAGGTTTCCTTGAGTTCACAAAGGGTTGTGCCATACTAGCTCGAGTTCCACCTTGGCACCAATTCATCAAAAAGTGGGAGGGGTTAAAGTGGTATAAATACCGAAGCCAAACTGCTCCTCAGACACTCGAAGTCAGCACGCACTCATCTTCTCATCAAAGATTGCAGAAAGTCTCCGATAGAGCTTCACTTCTGAAGTAATTTTTAAAATAATTCTCTCAGCTTCTATCAACTCACTTTTCAAGATGAAGCCGTTCTTTGTCATCACTCTAGTTCTATTTTCATGTCTGTGTCTTGTTGGAGTCACCCAAGCCGTTGCTGTTTTAAAGGAAGGAACGCAAGAGGAAGGTGAGGTGTCTGGGCAGGTTTCATTTATATAATCATTATACTACTCATCACTGTACTTATTCTACCCTTGATGTCTTGTACACAATTGCCAAAATGGGGTAGATATCCTCCTAAATAACAACATCATTGAGGTTTATTTTGAATAGTGTTATGGGGATTCTATTCCCAACCAACGTCATCTTGGCAAGAAATAATAAACTTGATTTAATCGATAACTTTGATCTACAAGATCATTAAGTGTCTGGTGTATGAATTTGAATATGTCTGTATTAGTTGCGATTGGTTAATCGCAAGTTTCTAGTTTAAACAAGGGACATAATGAGAAAGTTTAATAAGTTTTTGAATAAAATATATTCTAGTCAGCTGCTTTTTATTGTTGATATAGTTGATATTACGATACACATTGTGATTATACGTAGAAGTAAACTTATGTTATTTATTATAAATTTCGTTGATACTTTTTTTTTCCTTGTTTTATCGGTTAAAAGGAATACGTTTGAACTAATAATACATTCATGATATAAATTGTAGCAGTAATAATATGGTACGAAGTACAAGGTAAACAAGATCTGGATCAAAATGTAACAACTACACAATTACTGTCTCCCTAAAATGGAAACATGTTATCACCAGAAATTGTTTTTATTCTCTCTCTCTCCCTCTCTCTCTTCTGGCATGTAGCTTTTGACCCTGAAAACATTCTAGATTCAGGCAAACTGACCCAAACAGAAGAGGATAAAATCTCTGAAATTAGAAACCAAGTATTAATCCTTCAGGTATGTACACGTATTAAAAAGTATACACATTTGCATTCCACATAATTTGTATGAAAACCCACCAAAGTTAGGCTAGATGTGAAACGTCCGCATACGCAAAAGCGGGGGAGGGGGGTGGGGATAACACCCCGATCGCCAATGTTCCTTGTGTTTACTGTTAAATTTTGCATTAAGTATACTTGCCACGTCAAATGGAGCCTAAAAGACCATGCCAGTCGCTGCCCGCAGTCCAACCACGTCGTGTATGCGAAGCCTTGAATGTTTTGGTCCTAAGTCAGTCGATTTAGTCCGCTTATTTCTCGAACACCAAGGGTCAACCTTTCAAACACTTGCACGTGTCACATTTCAAATACCAAAATGGAAATGGAAAATCAATTTCTTCAAGGAATTTATATCTCATTTTCGTTAAACGACTCAATGAATCAGAATATTAGTTTGCAGGATGGTTATAATGTTGTCTATTATGATTTCATGCGATTTCTGATTTGTGAAAGAACGTTTTATATCATTTCTAACAGATTTGAGGGAGCATTTCATTAAAAAAACAGTGTTACTTTATAAATTTCTTTTAGACAGACCATCTTTTAGTGATCGTCTTTTCAAAAACTATTAGAATCTTCCAAATCTACTAATACTACTCTAAGGCGGTCAGAAGGCGGTCAGAAGGCATCAGTACATTGATAAACATGTCCTGGGCCAAATTGCCCATACAGCCTACCGGCCAGATGACGTTGGGTTGGAATTAAGGCATGTTTCACGGGGGAAAAAATCCATATCAGATTTGATTAATACCTTCATTCCACTGCCTTAATCACAGAAAATAATATCGAGAGTACGTATACTATCAGTGATTTAAAACCTGAATGTGTACCTTAACTTTTCAACCAAAAATCATTTAGGAATCCGTTGCTGAGATCACCCGTTCCTTCTCAACTCTCGAACTCGTTGCGAAAAATCCATCAATGATGGCCAAGATTCACATTCCTGACTCTGTCGAGACCGATCTTGAGCTGGGAGAATCTGAAAAGACACGGCGTCGAAGGGAACTCGACTCGCAATCGACTTTCCCGACATCGTTCCCACCATCTGGTGCCGAGCAGCAAAGCCTGGGTCAGAACCCGTTTGGACCATACTCATGGCCTATGTATTCTGGTAAGAGCAACAGGGTCCTATTTCATAAAACTTGTAATCAATAACAGATTCTTCTATTTTATGACAAATTTCCTCTCAGCCTAACAAATGCAACAAATTCAGAAGTTTATAAAAGTTAATATTTGTTATTCATAAGGTTTATATGAGAATGAAATTCCAGAGCCCTAGGTCAAAGTCCGCAAATATGAGACATCAATGCTCGAAACTACATATGTATGCGTCAACGAGAAGGGGGGGGGTACCAATGGAACGTTAAGACGTAGACCATTATAATCCACTTTGAGAATAATTTTCGGACAGAGCTAATTTGT
>JAVYIG010017655.1:0-25029 GCA_035222895.1 Strongylocentrotus droebachiensis | reverse complement strand
TGAAGAGGGACAACTGAATATAATAATCATAAATATATCAGCGCGCTCAGTATGACTGGTGCCTAAGTGCACTTACTGATGTTCACAACTCCTAATCTGCTCGTTTGATACACTGACAAATAATAATCAAGCAATTATCAGATGCCACAAACCAGGTGAGGCGTTTGACTGATAAAAAGGGAAAAGTATATTATAATACTTGCCTCCAAATATATATCCGGCCATCCGATAATGAGTTTTTTGGGAATGGCTGAGCTATGTTCTAGCACAATAAAGATAAGTAAAAACGTTAACGGTAATATTGTCCTGTCACCGAAATTTATATCACAATATTGATCAGACGTCATAAGGCTGATGTTATTATGGTATGATATTATCATTTAATCTTTTTAAAAAGATTTGTTATAGAAATAAGTAGGCCGGCATTCTAAAAATGTTACTGTGCAGTGAACAAGAGATGAGTTTCAAAATTGTGCTTTATTTGTATATTTCTTCATTTGCAATTTTGCAAAATAATTTCTCGTAAGCTTACTTGTTGTATCTTTATGTTTTGTTTTATTTCTGTTTATTCCTAACGTTAGGTTTTTCAAGGGAAATTGAAAGGGGGTGAGCTAGACGTAGCAAGTGTATTCCACTTTAATGTCTGTTTTGTTAATCATTTTTCTATCATAATAGTAATACGTACATCACGCAAGATTTAAAAAAAAAAATATTCTTCACGAATCCTTTCGATTGCGGTACTTTGCATCATGCCTTTTGTAGGTGTAAATCATTGATAAAAGGCGATAACTAATTTTCTTGACTTATGACGCCGCAGTCTCCTTCTCTTCATTTCGTGAACGGCTCCATTAGCTAGCTGCTTGAAACGGATGACAGAAAAACAAAGAGGGAAGATTCTTCGTCATCTCTCAAACTTCTCCTTCTCGGCTTACTTATAATATCGCAGGTGTGGGGCCTACGCGCTGCTCATTCTTGGAGGGTGTTGACATTGAGAAACCATTCTGTCAGGCTTTCCGTTGCTGTTTTGATCCACTCTGTCAAATAATGCGGGAGACAGTTACTGCTATTGTTTACATCTCGTTTTAATATTCCACTAAAGGAAAACAGAGGGAGTGGGGTCTTGAAATAAATTTGCATACAGCAGCGAATACCTAATGACTGAACTGAACATCTGCGCTACAGATTGAATTCTACGAATGTGCACGTTTCAAACAGTGTAAAGCAAACTCCAAGCATTTATCTCATGCCACAAACTAAGTGAGGCGTTTTATTATTCGTCAACCGTTACAATAATCACATTAACTGAAAAAAAGTACTTTACACATAGAAACTCAATTCGAATTTGAAAAACCACCTTTAACTACTGTCCTCATTGCTTGTACAATATAGTTATCATAGAGATATGTAGTGTTAGTCATTCTACCGAGGTGAAAACACACGAAGTAAGGCTCGCGTTGGCAGCTTACAAAACAAATAAAGACAAGGTACTATAAGAAAACCGTTATAGATTTTTGAAAATAATGAATTTATTATAGCTTAAGTCAGTGATGGAGTAAATTTGAAGTGCATTGTAAGTAGATTTTTTTCCGAGCCTCTATTGTTTAGAGAAGTCTACGATGCATTTTGCTCAATTGTATTATGTTATTTGTATTATTAAAATTAATGGGTAGAAAACTTTTATGCTATATTTTAAAGTTTGCCAGTGGCTGTTTTTAACTTATCAGTTGGAATATGGCCATTTTGGGGCTTCTCTTTTGCATTTTCGACTCCGAAGTATATAATATTATAGGAACGCCGCCCCCACACCCCCCCCCCCCCCCCCCGATTTTTTTTTTTAATGAAATAGATACATAAAAAAAAGAAAAAAGGAAAAAGACGAAAGAAATTCTTAAATTACAAAAAAAAGGCTCTCCTCGGCATGTCAGTTTACGATGATAATGTATTAAGTTTGTTTTAATTGTTTTTATTGTATTTGTTTATGGTTGTTTAATCGACTATCTTAGTAATATTTATTTCATGGGCATATCTAGCTATTGCAGTATAATACCTTTATTTTTATTTTTTTAATGCAGATTATGTAGGGGATCTCTTATCACTTATATTAATTAGTAGAAAACAAATGAGGAGCGTAATTAAAAACGTTAAGTATATACTGTATGGAATTTCTAAATTGAAATTGTTCAATGGCTGCATGCATTACATCAATTGAACTTGTTTTTCATGTTTCTTGTATTTACCTTGTTAAGCGTCTTGAGCATCTCTTGGGTTGAAATGTGCGCATTATAAATGAATGAATTTGAAAGATGTGCAAACACTGTACTTAACCCTAACCCTAACCTCCATCTCAGACGTCCTCGAAATAACCCTTATTGCAACACTTACCCTAGACCAAAGATTGTACCTATAACCCTAACCCTAACGTCCATCTGAGACGTCCTGACATCAAACCTGATTGCAACCCTTACCCTAGACCAAACGATGTACCCGTCCCTAAACCTAACCCTAACCTCCATCTTAGACGTCCTAACATCAAACCTTATGCCTGCTATTGCTCAGCTTGTTCTTGCTACTTGTGTAGTACTATAATAATACAATAACATTCAATAAAAAGAAATAATTAGATTGTTTGAATTAAGAAATCAAAGTTCATACTTTTTTTGTATTACTAATTCATTAGGATGCTTTTTTTCGTTTTATCTTTATGACACATCTCTGCAAATCTATTCACACATTCAAGAAATTATATACGTACTGATTAACGTGTGTGTGTATTTAAAGATTACACTAAAGCTTACAAATTTCCCCTTTTCTATGTTTCCAATCATTTATTTCTCTCTTTCTCCTTCTCTCTCTCTCTCTAACTCTATCCCTCTTTTTCTCTTTCTCTATCGCTCTGTTATCTATCTATTCCAATCTCTCTCCTCATACACATGTCTTTTCTAATCTTTTCATGTCCCCATTTTTTTCTCTTTTCTCCCCATTTCGTTTCTCCTCGCTCTCCCTCTCACATTCTTACATTATTGTTATATCTTTCATCGTCATATTTTATCTCATTTCATTCGACATGTCTCACTAATTTTAATGCATATGTATCTTACCCTGACACAATCCTCCATCCTAGACGTTCTGACCTTAAACCCTATTACAACCATTAACCTAGACCAAAACTGTACTTGACAGTAAATCTAGCCCCAATCCTAGACGTCCCTTCCTTAAACCATATTGCAACTCTTACCCTAAACCAAACACTGTACTTAACGCTAACCTCCTTATCAGACATCCTAACCTTAAATCATATAATAACCCTTATATTACCCTGAGTCTAACTTTACACCTTAGCTTTGACGAAATAAAGCCCGCAACAATAGTCGGCGGAGCGTCATTATGTCGACGGCTGAATGCATTGTTCATTATTAATGACCGATTAGGTCCCCGTGTTTGAACCAAAAAATCTTAATTTTACACAAATCATTAATCGGGACAAAATACATTGTATAAACACTTAAATCTATCGACCTTATATCCTTCTCTGATTGATCTTTTTGGACCCATGTTTGAATTATCGTGCTTCTCTAATGCAAGATTTAAAATCCCTTCAGCCTCTTGGGTTATTTTGGCACCTGTTTAGAACCCAAGTCTACCTTAATAACGGTAACCTCCCACCCCCCCCCCCCTCCCCAACCTTTACCCCTCCAGTCGAAATGTTTCCTAACGAAGATAACAATGGAAAGATCTTGCTATTCACTAAATATCACATCTTGTTTTGTTTTTCTCTTTGACTACTTCCAGGTTCCATACCTTGCAGTGCTCCATATGTTCCTCCCCATTCCACGGTGCAAGATCTCCGTCTGAATTACAACTTCACAGACAAAGTGAATGTGACGTGTGATGCCATTGATTCTACCTTCATCCTTCAATGTCACAACAAAGGATTATGGAGCGGACCCGTTGTATCCTGTCCAGTGCCCGCCCTGCTCGGACCCCCCGCTGCAGGCCTAGGTATTTGAGTGTGGATGTGTAATATTAATCATCAAAGGAGTTGGTGGAGTATCGCAATTGGATCCTTGTCTGACTTGCACAACTGGCAATCGACAACAGATCTTTGTCACAGGCTGCATATAGCCCGTTTACGATTAACACTAACTTTAAAAAGATGATCTGTTGACGCAAAGCAACTATTACATTGCTGTAATAGTGAAATTAAATTTTGTCGCACTTTTGAGTATAATCTGGACTGCATGTTGGTTATCAATATAATTATAGTATAATAATGATCATTATTATGATCAATTTTTACCTTTTCATATATTTTCACATTCCACCGTATAATAGGAATTAAATTCTTTTTTACTTCAATAATTCATATTAACCCTCGTCGAAAATGTCTTCGTGTTATTTTGTGTATGTTCATCCTTCATCCGATTTTTACTGTGTTACGAATCTTACAATCAGTTTTAACATTGTATTTTACTTGCAAGTTGTAAAAGATGCCAAGTTTAGTCTTTGACTGAATTTGATTATATTGAAATTATTTGAGGTGAATCGACATTTTTTCAAATACGAAAACAAAATATTGAGAACCATGGTGATGAGTCTGTTTTCTTCTGGAATATTTTATCCCACATTTTGAATAACGCAAACAGTCGATAGTAATGATTCACCTTTTCAATCACATTTTAATTTCTACCCCTTCATGATTCAAGTGGATGACAAATGTACTGATGAGGATAACCTATGGTCATATATTTATATCATCCATGCAGTTGCTGCTGGCAAAGCCCAATGCAGTGCCCCGGCGGTGCCTCTTTACTCAAACATTCAGAATCTTCGTCTCTCCTACAAACATCATGACGAGATAAATGTGACATGTACCGAAGTAACTAACGGGGTTCCTGAATGGTTTAAATTGACATGTGCCAACGGAATTTGGAACGGACAAAATATAGTTTGCCCTGACCCCGTGATAGGTAATAATGGGCCGCGGTGTGATTTCACCCACATACGCACACACGCATGCAAGCACAAGCACACATATACAAGCACACACACAAACACGCACACAGATTTTTAAAATGCATATCGGAGAGATCATTGCACTGTTCGTATAAAACCAGATGAGAACTGTCATTTAGCTGGTTTGCTATTAAAAAAACATACAATTTAGTTTTTTAAACCGAAATTCCATTATTTAAATTGAAGCAACAAACATAGAGCTCCCAGGACAGAGATAATATATTTTCCGATCGATTCCACAACATGTCTCTCGCAATGCAATCGCATGACCAGAACTAAACTTTTTCTTTAACTCTATAATTCGAAGCTCAGCATTTGACACACATTAACTGTATACAACTTTTAGGAAGATATTACAGGAGTCATTCTAACTTAAAAATTGTTTTTTTCATGTGTTTCTTGTTTGGTTTTGATTTCCCCATATTTCATTTTGTCATGATTCTGTTATGAACCACACTACTTATTCATGTGTTCATATATTCATTGTTTCATTTTTTCGTAGAATGCAACCAACCAATCCTACCAGCTAATTCATCGGTTAAAATGATAAGGGCTCGATACAAGATTGGTGGCAGTGTCAACATCACATGTAACAGTGCGTTTGTTTCGTTCGTTTGGATATGCAACAAGGATGGTCTATGGCGCGGTGCGGTCGCTTCGTGCCCAGTTTCACAACTACCTAATGGCGGTGCTGCAGCAGGTATATACTTACTGCTACTTAACAAAATTACCCTTTTTTGTTTGGATATGTACCCTTTATTTATTTGTTTGTCTTCATTTCTACGAAATGCTCCTATCGTGTTTTGTTTTCTTTATGATAGCAATATCAATCTTTTTTGTCGGTGTAATGCAAACACTTGTACAGTATTGTTTACAAGTAATTTGCCTTCGTTTTGGTGATGTTTTTGTTTGAATAGTCATGGTTGTTAACAACGGATGAAATTCGTTAACCTAATGTGCAGCGGGTCCCTACTGTTCATTGTGCCACCATGTTATTTTCCAGTCCTGTCATAACATCAACAGGTTTAAATCTTCTTAATTTCCCCCAACTATAATCATTCATCAGTCCAAGGATGTCAATTTAGAAATTTGAATACATTGGACCACGAAAACTATTTCACAACGGTAATTGAGTAGCCGCAGTTAAAGACAATGCAAATGGGCAAGACCAAATAAACCCTTGGCCATTTCCGCTTAAAGTTTGTTTTCTTTAAACAAAAAGTTATTCCTCAAGTTTACTCGGACTTATATAATATTGGGATGGGATACAACACTATTTTTGGTTTAATTTAATCCAGGTTTTACAACGTTGTGGATCTGTTTTACTTAGACAACAATTCACTGCATTTGCATTCATTTGATATGTGTTTAAACATCAAAAGACGTATTAAAATCACCCTTTTATTTTGAACAAAATAGTGTGATCGGATTCTTGTTTTAAGTCAAATTTGGTAATCAAAGATTACCGTAGAAAATAACATCATTTATAAATTATTTTCAGCTCAATGTACAAGGAAAAGCGTTTTAGCGAAAGTTTATTAAATCCCATATTTGACTACGGACATTTGTCTCAACATTTCTAATAGAAACTTCTTTATAATCTCTTTACAGGGAGAATTGGAAATAAAGAGCCCCAGGAGAAGCAGGACGGGCGAAATGTCTTCATCACAGGCCTACTAGTAGCAGCTGTGATAATGTTCGTTCTAGTCCTGATGTCCCTGGTAGCGTTCTCCATCTCCGTCAAAGGGTAAGAAGATCCTTAGTTGACTTAAAAATCTTGTTATGCCTCCGATACAAAGTAGCCGTTACCATTATGTTTTCAGGTTGTCCGTCCGTCCGTCCGTCCGTACGTCCCGTTCTCGTGATCGCGTTATCTCATTAACCGATTGATTGATTCCCGCCAAACTTGGGTCATGTATGTATCTCACAGAGCCAATGAGCTGATTAGATTTTGGGGTCACAAGGTCAAAGGTCAAAGGTTTCAGGGCTCATTATGCATGCAAAAATAGCTCGTGATCACGTTATCCCAAGAACGGATTATTGGCTCCTGCTAAAATTGAGTCATGTATGTATCTTACAGAGCCAATGCACCGATAAGGTTTTTGGGTCACAAGGTCATAGGTCAAAGGTTTCAGGGCTCATTATGTATGCAAAAATAGCTCGTGATCGCATTACCATGAGAACCAATAGACAGATTACTATCAAACTCAAGACATGTATGTATCTTGCAGAGCCAATGAACTGATTTGATTCTAGGGTCATCAGGTCAAAGGTCATGTGGCACATTATGTATGCCTATAAAAAGCTTGTGAATGCATCATATTTAAAACCGACAAATGGATAATGATCAAACTTGAATTTTAACAATTGTTTCTTTTTTAGTTTGTAAAATTGCTCTATGGCGGAGGCATCTTTTTAGACTGCGCGCAGTCGAAGTTCCATCTAGTTTATTTCTCTCTTTTTTTAAATCTTTTTTTTTAAATATAAAGAAATTATTTGTACTGTTTATTTATATATATATATATTTGTTGATGCTTTTAAGCCATTGAACATGTTGATTATTTAAAATGACTTAGACAATACCGCCTGTGCGCTTGGAAACGCCCGTGTTAAGCGCCCTATAAATGTAATTATTATTATTATTATAACTGCAAAATCGAAAATAGCAACGAAAACATATACATAATTAAGATTGTTGTCTTTCCCTCAATCGGAGTAAATTGCAAGAATGAACAAAGTTTGAAAGGACTATATTGTAGCTAACGCATTGAAACAGCCAATCACAACCCGTCAATTATTTGCGCGCTTGTTGCTATAGCATGTCAGTTTACGTTGCGATCATTTATTTGCGTTTTTTTGTGTTTTTTTTTGTTGGGGGGGGGGGGGGCGTGAAAGTGTTGAACAAAAAAGGGTAAGAATAGAACAGATTACTTGTGGGTTTTATTTGTATTAAGAGGAGATGACAACAATAAATTAAACTATTGGTGTAGTGGGTGGATGTATTCAAGGGAATTCCAATATTCGTCATTTCACCACTCCTAACTCCTAACGACATGTTACTTGTTCTTTGAGAAATAAAAATGAATTACAAATATATTGATGAATTTGATATTTTTGTCATTGTTATGATGTTCCTTTGCGGTGCATTATAGATGTAAACAAGTCGTACTTCGTGTTTTTTTCAGTATGTTGTTACTGACATTACTTTCATAAATTTGCTTTTTAATGACAGCCGGAGCTTTGGACCATCGAAACATTCCTTACAAGATGAGAAAACTGACCGGGGACCACTCCCCGATGTTCCCGCAGGGTACGCTGACTACCTTGTAGGTGATAAGTCACTGTACACTGCACCATACTTGAAACCAGACGAGATTCATCATAGCTATGAGACCTACGAGAAACCAATCTAAGTCACCTGACCCACGAGAAATCAATCTAAGTCACCTGACCTACGAGAAACCAATCTAAATCACCTGACTCTTCCCGTCGTGCTAAATGAACCAACAAGGAACTGAACTTTTAAGCGCAAATTTGTGTTATTTACCAATTAAATAAATTTTAGTTTTACATCGTATGCTCTTGTTTGATACAGATACTCAATAACCATTAGGGCTCTATTGCGAAAGAGGTGTCATTCACAAAATGTAAAGAGTAATATACAAATATCTTCGCGATTTACAATGCAAAATGAAGTTTCTTACTTTTTATTCCATGCTATTAACACTAACTGAACTGAACTTAAGTGAAGAACGAAACAAATATATTCATTTTATTTACCATGCACTTGCATAAAGTCATATATTTTCCCTGATGATTCGCTGAATACGTGACTACGTCCATCTCCCTTGACCTGCTTGTCAAGCTTGTGTAATGATAATAAATCAACCCCTCAAAAAATTTAGAAACTCAAGTTTGATCATGTATATCTCTCGTGTCATCGCATAATAACGGTTATGTTTAGGATTATAAAAAGTAGGGTTATTTTGGGTTAACGATGCCCTTTTTGTTTTGATTTGTTTCAGTCACGAAATGTGTACAAGATGTAAATAAGGGTGCGGTCAAAAGTAAATGTTGCAAAACTAACTTTTCCTGTTCGACTGTGCATTCGAATTTCCAAATTTCCCGGGCCTTTCCAGTTGTCAACCTAGGTATGATGTTTTAAAAGTTAGCATGACACTATTCGTGCATGGATTTCAATTTCAGTTCCATTGCAATGTTGCATTTATCATGTTTATGGATTGGCAGTTGGGAACAATAGCTCCACTATGATTTACGCAAATCGCATATTATGGTAAAGAAAGAAAAGTTCTCTGCATAACAATACCAGTAATCACCAGTTCATTTTGGAACTTTTCATTTTTGCATTCAGATTGTAACAGGAATAAGCTTCCGATAATTTATATTAATCAGTTTAATTTGAATATTTAACAAGAGTATATGAACGCGTTACACATTTACACAGATATGATATTGAATGTATTTCCCTTGTTGCCTTTATGTAATGATGAAACGTTTACACATCTAATCAGAAAGCAGTAAATGATTCTTAAAAAGTACAACTTCTCGAGATAAACTGAAAGGACATATTTTATTTCCTAGGATTAATTTCTGAATTTGCAGCTGCCTTGCGGCATTTGGCCATTTATTTTATTTATCTGAATACTTGGGTTATAACTGCACGCTAAAGATATTATAAGTTGTAGATGTAAGAGGCATTTATATGGAAAATCTTGTTGATATCCAGAAATACCCTTCATTGAATGATGTTAGGTTAAGGTAACATACGGGTGTATTCATCCAATTGAGGGTTTTTTTCTCGCCACGACGTCTGTAAATTTATAATTTTTTGCATTCCATTCTTGATTGTTTAATGGTTTCTAATTTTGGAGTCTAAACGAGATTTTATTTCGAATTCGTTTACGATTATTAAAGGGTATGGTACCCACACAAAATGAAATGTTCACCTTTAAATCTAGATTGTGATACTTACCATACATTCGTAATGGTTCTCGAAACCCTCTTTTATTACAATTTGGTACCTATTTTCTTAGTATCCAGGTTGGGGTTACTTTTTTTCTGTCCCCTTCTTTCATTTCATTATTTGGTTTTATTTCATTTTAATTTACCTTTTTTTTTTTTTGGGGGGGGGGGGATTCGTTATCTTTATTTGTTTTACTCGATCTCTTTCTTCTAAAAACATATGGAATCAATATCCATCAAAAGAATGTGGTAGTTCTACAACACAAAGAGTACATACAGTGAGTGATTTCAAGTCGGGTGCTAGTGTTAGTTTTTAAAGCAGTCAAGAGCTCTTAAATCAAGCAAAAAATTTGCTGATGAAATTTAGAGCCCGATACCAATATCAATGTCGAAAGCTTAACACCACAGTGGCACTGTGACATCGCCACACAGACTTTATTTTAAAAATAGTACTTCAAAAATAAAGATATCATGAAAACCACAAAATAAATTTACACTTATTTCTCTGGTCTTATAAGATAAAAAATTTCACACAAAAGAATGTATGAATCACAAAGTAAAGGACCTGTTTCACATATCTTGTATTTAATTGTCAGACAATAAATTGGCGTCGTTCGTGCGTTGATTGTTGTGTTGGTACAACACTGACACCGAACTGAAAATCCACATTTGCTTAATCCCTAGGGGCTAGTGTTAATGTACGTAAAATATTAACACCAGCCACAAAGTTCGGTAATATCGATAATACTAGCTTCCGGAAGTTGGCGATATTCAGAGGTCAAAGCCTTAACACCAGCCGATTTAAGGCTGGTGTTAGTATTTATTAAACACTAACACCAGCCCTAAACACCCAACTTGAAATCTCTCAGTGTGTTCAAAATGAGGGTCAATTTGAGTGATTATCAATTTTAGTGATTGATAAATAAGTGATTAAGCATGTTATATACACACCCGTCATTGGCCAGTTCAAAAGAATGCCCAGTGTCATGTGTATATGCCTTCTTGTGGAGTCAACCTAGTTTAGTTTTTAAAATTAACAAGATAATAACGTATTAAATATGCATGTAAGATTCGTTTCTGAAAGCCTATAAAGCGGAAGATTAGTAGATACGTTAATTTCCATTACACTGCATTGGGTAATACAGTATTGTAAGCATAATTAACCTATTTACAAAAACAATGGTATGGTTTTTTAATATAATTTAATTTGTTTGCAGTGCTCATTTACGTATATTGTTATTGATGTAATTGATGTATTAAGAAATAAAATAAGATACAAGAAACATGTCGCTTATCTTTTCTTTATTCTAAAACGCTTTTCCTTTGCCTCTTCGTGTATTTGTTTGTTGTAAGTCATAATTATAATATCCTCATACAGAACTGAATAACGAATGATCAGTTGAAAATTGGTAAAGGCTGTTATAAAAAAGCCTGAAAATAGAAACTCAATACAACCTTCAAAGTTAAAGCCGTCAATTTAGATTAGGAGTAAACATTGCGTCATCAATGTTTTCAGATGAGCATGCATTGTTGCGTCACTACCTGTGCTGCGCGTTCACATCATTTAGACATGGTCGCCATTTTGGGGGGCGAGTATAAAACAAGATGTTGACTCGCAATTTAAAATGGGGCCCATGTCGGAGCATGCGCACTCCTGTAACCGTTAAAGGGTGTATCACGACAGGGTTACCTTTAGCATGTTTTCCTAAGCAACCTTAGAGAATGTTTTATTCAAATCATCAACACTGGATATAATATGTGTTCTCTTTCATTAAAACAAAACTGTTAATTCATGTTGGGAGGAAAGGTATGCAGTAGCATGTCAATGTATAGATTATAAAAGTAGAGTGGGTATTGAACTCGTGCAAGGACCTGACCAGTATGCAGGCTGGATATAGATCAAGCAGGCAAACGGCAGTTGTAATACTACTTGGTTATCGTCATCGCTTTGCCATTGTATGTAAGATCTATTAACATTTCAGGAAACCCCCCCCCCCCCCTCCCCTCAAAAAGGGGTAAGGGTGGGGGGAATGAGCTTAGATGTGAAAGATGAGAGCTCCAGTACATCCTCATCTAATTTTTTGTTTCGCCATACATAGTTTGTAGTACGGTTTTCTTTCTACGGATTAATGATTTATCAAAATAACTGACTCAAGGTAAAATTCTATAACAAAATATTTAATTATTTATCTTAAAATAAACACGGAATATAGTTTATAGAGTTTATCTTCAAGACATATAAAGTACTAGAAAGAACCAAGACAAAAAATGGAATTAAATTTTTGAAAGTCCTTGTTGTCTTTGAAATTTGACGGCATCACACATGATTTTTCGCATACACAACGTATGTAATTTTTTTTTTTTTTTTAAGGCTCAAAACCAGCCCTTTTCTAGGGGCATTTGTCATTTGCATTACCGTGAAAGTGTTAAGGGTATTTTTTGTTCTTCGTCACTATAATGTTTAATCTTACTATGGCATAGATTACATTGGGATTTTAAGTTTTAAGTTAGATTCACATACTACATACAAACAAAAACAATATCGATATTTATTTACTTTGCTTCAGGGGACAGGTGGTAAAGAAAGATTAAGAGAAAAGGGAAATGAAAAAAAAATATTGAAGAAAACTGGGTGGTAGTTGGTGTGTATGGACCTTGAATAATTCCTTTATACCGGCTTGGAACTGTGGTTGTTATTTTTTTTCCGTTACCTTCCTGCTAAGAAAGCATAAATGCTTGTAAGTAGGCAACCAGATGGCCGACGGCTTTAGGTCCTATCCATGGGACCTTGTAATGAGGATAAATGCCTTACCAAAGGGCACTAGCGCATCGACTTGGTTTCGAACCCGGGTCACTGGATCACGAGACCAGTGTTCTACCGACTGAGCTATCGCGCCGCCTCCTAAAACAATGACATATTTAGATATACTAGTAATACTGATGATTGACCGAGTTTTGAGACTGAAATAAACAGATAAAGCCACCTTGCATGAATAAATTTGAACAAATTCAAGTTTACTTTGCCATTATATATATGTAACTATTGAAATGGATAGTTGGTAAGGCTAGTTAAAAAAAAAACGTATGTTAACTCTTATCGTGCCACAGGGCTAATCCCCATTGTGCCAAGCCCCAAATTCTCCCGTGCCAGGTTTTTTGAGGGAAAATGTGATTAACGCGATGGTTTTATGAATAACGCATGCAAAACACACAGTACAGTCCAATGAGCATGAACAATAAATGCTATTACGAATGTGTGCAAGAACGCAAAAGGCAGTGAAGCAATGGTTTGCTCGCATGTATAAAACACTATAACGGTAGCGTGCATTTATGCTTATGACAGGCTATGAGTCTCGTTAAAGTCAGTAAAGTTCAAGCTAGCAGACGGCAGTTGAAATTACCTGTACTTCAATGCAATATACACGTTCGCTCTCTAATTAACACATCACAAAGGCGCATTGTCAGCTTAGATATCTTAAGCATATTGTTGGGATTCTTTTGAATATACCACCGCGATCGACATGACGAATGTGTTCAGTTGTACTTACGGGTATGGCGTCTTCGAAATTACACGTTTAACTACAAGAAACATATCAAAATATTCGTCGGATACCACAAAGCAGGTGAGACGTCTGAATAAACTGTCAGAAGATTTTGGAACAATCTATTGGATTTGGGTCTCTGTGAAATCTGTGGAATATTATATAGTTCTAAACGCCGAAGTTACTAAACGGATTGGAAATTCTTCATTTGAATATGACCATACCATTTTGAGGCCTCATTCCTAAAGACTAGCTTCTTTCTCTCTCTCTCTCTCTCTCTCAATCTTGCCTTTCTCCCCCTTTTACCCTCTACCCTTCCCTCTGTTTCTCTTTTTGCCCCCCCCCCCCTCTCTATCTCTCTCTCCCTCCGTCTCTTTAGTTTGTGCATATTGCTCTAGTTGTTGTGAAACAATGCAATGATTTAAAAAGAGCTCGGAAATCTTGATCGAAAAATTCATATTTGGCAATTCAAGTATCTGCACTTCGCTAATTTCCTTATTCGATCCAGACCACAATAGACTCATAAAAACACCAATATATTACAAACTTGATATTCGGGCAAAAGACGAAAACACCTCCACCCCCCCCCCCCCTCCCCCCCCCCTCCCAAACACGCACACACATCTTTAGTATAGTAGGGGTGCACTGACCTTCTATAACTTGTGACACCCAATAGTCACACACCTTAAAGACCAACTACACTACTTACATTCATAGTAACAAAATGAAACAGGATGCGTTTTTGCGGGTACTTGAGATTTAATAGAGGATGGAATCTTGTTACCCTGAATATCAACATCATGACAATAATAACAACTACGACACAAACTTTCCCAATTGAATATAAAATACTTTTACTTAAACGTTACACTGCTCCAATCCGCCCCAGGGAAGGACCCGGGTATTATTTTCGAATCTTCTGATCAATTTATACAAGTATCTGCACCTGAAAAACTGGATGGAGCCGGCATGTCCAATCCATAGTACTCTCTGCATCGGGGCCACCAACAGATGAGAACTTGTGTACAACCCCCCACAGCCCGTAAAAAGGCGACACTGTTTTCCTCATTAAAGAGGGCGAACAGAGTTTACCTTCTCATTTGGAATTTAACTGTGAGTACCACAAAGTGGGCTATACGTATAACACCCCTCTGCATACAAAGAAGACACACAGTTCCCCTGCATTAAACAGGCGAACAGATGCCTACTTTACAGGCGGGTACATGTTATAAATATCATCGGGGCCCCCACCGGAAACCAATAAATATTGAGCTCTGCAAGATACAATGGCCAATTAAAATAATCCAATTCATATTCTCCAAAACACAACCTTCCCATGAGGTATTTTGCAGCAGTGTGTAATACACATAACCTTTATATGTATATATTAACATATATACACATATATATATGCGAAGAGGCAAAATGCCAATTTCCGCCACACGGGCACCGCCCGCCGCCACTAAGCGTATATATTTTTATCACGTATTTTACGCATATAAACTTACATATTGATTTCACCCTAAATTCTAATTGGTTATTTTCATTTCACTACGCGTTTTGAACGCGAACAGGAACTTGAACTTGAATAAATTAAAAACACCTTTCTGACCTCGACTGTGACTATGCTCATGAAAACACTCTGCAATAACAATAAATATAATAAAACAAAGCCACGAACGGCTATATATATATATATATATGAACTAAGTACACGAACTTGAACGTGAACATATTGAATCCAACCAATTAGCCAAAATAACGTGATAACTACATATACCTTTCATTTCCAACCAAAAACTATAAGTTAACAGCACATTTATGGCCACGACTGTGACTAAGCTCATAAAACACTCTGCAATAATCGGTAAATAAAATAAAACAAAGCCACAAAACGGCTATATATATATATATATGTACAAAGTACACGAACTTCAACTTGAATATAATACATTCAACCAATTACCATAATATCTTTTCAATACCCACTTTTTGAAATTTCGAAACTTGAGCTAAATCAACCAATTAACCAAAATAGCATGATAACTACCTTTCGTTTTAAACCAAAAGCAGTCTTCAATAAAAAAACACGTTCGTGGTCCCAACTGTAACCAAGCGCTCATAAGAACGCTTTATAATTTCCATTAACTAAAATACACAGCTTTAAAATGCGGATATATATATATATATGTACATGAACTTAAAATGTCAATAGCAACCACTAGCCTAATAAGTCTCTTTCGCGTTACGTAAAAGTTTTTATGCTTTTAAAGCTCGAGCTAAATAAACCAATTACCCGAAACATCATAACTACCTTTAAACATAAAAATGGGGAGATATATACCGTACATATTAAATAAATAAACTTAACATCTTAATAAAAACCACTAGCCTGATAAGTCTCTTTTGCTATAACGTACGAGTTTTGTAATTTCAGAGCTTGAGCTAAATATAAATAGACCAATTACCCGAAACAAACGTGATTACTACGTTTCATTATGGCTTGAATAAATTCTCTACCGAAAACGGTATTAAATTAAAAACACACCTTATGGACACGACTATGACAAAGCTCATGAATACCATTCAATAAATCAAAACCACTTCAAAGAACTCCACGAAAGTCTATGCAATGTTTTCCAACCCCTTGATAAGGCTATGAAGAAACATATTATTTCCAGTCTCGGAGAGATGAATGCCGTCTCTCCTAAACAGCACGTGCCGCTCGTGCCTGATGTCCAGGTGATTAAAAGCACTGCCCCCGATCGTGCGGCATATGCACCTGGCGTGCTTGTTTAGTGCTCGCCGCGACCGATCGATTTTGGGCTGCTCGTCTTTACTGAAACCGCTGTAGGTCCTACGCGGCAAAATATCCGACCAAATAATGAGGGCATTGGGGAAGTGTTCGTGCAATCGTCCGAGCGTTGTATCCAAAAGCGAGAACAATTCTTGTTTTTTAGCTCGCCCGACGTCGTTTGTTCCCAAGTGCAGAACGATGTGCGACGGAGAGGAACCTGGATACCGGGCAGCACCCATTGGACATGTCCAATAACTTGACATAGCTTAAGGCCCCTCCTTCCTCTCCAAACGACGTTGGCTGACGACCCAAACCTAGTTTTCCCTCACGATGTGCGAAGGCGGCTAGCCAGTGGATCACGGAATCGCCTATAAGCAGGATCGTACTTGACTGGCAACCTACAGCAGTGAATGAAAGAAAAAACTTCCGGCAGCTCATTGTTCTTGAGGATTTACTCGTTTCAAAATCACCAATAAAATGTAACATTAATGATCTTCAAGTGCCTCATGCATAAACATGAGTAAATTATACATACTATTTAAACATATAGGTCTACCCAAATAACCGCTAATTTTTCTTAACGCATGTCCTTAAACTCAAATAATTAAAGAAGTAATATGGTACAATACATCATGAATTATGCAACAGGTAGCATATTAATACGAACATATCTATTATGCGCGTCCGAGGACCAGCGCCCCGTGTTCTCAATTTCCCCTGCGTCAAAACCGGTCATAGCGGCTGATGTGGCCGCGCCTTTTCTGAAAAAATGTGAGTAAATCGTGCTACTGGAAAATCCAAAAAGGACAAACAATAATAATTTGTCTGGCCGAAGGGGTCGCTTTCACGAATTGCATCGCCGTAATAGGCGGGGGTTGAATGCGTGCATGGTGCTGTGGCAGTCATGAGCCACAATTCACTATCAATGACAGCCCATGATCTAGTGGGTTCTATTGCTTGCCTCAGCCTAAACTGCGCATCGTATGTGCGCCAGCCGTAGCCGCCAAATCTAGCCGCCGTCCGGACTGGGTCCATATACTTAGACATCTCTAAGGACCGAACTATATGCTTCTCGGTGTATATAGATGCAAATACCAAAAATGCGCTGGTCCATTGCTCTATTGAGGTTATTCGCGGCACCCCTCACTGCGGTTGTACCTGCAATGTCGGCCCCGACATGGCAATAACCGTGGGTGCGCTGCCGTCTGGCAGGGGGACATTTTTTTTTTTTTTTTTTTTGAGCAAGGCCCCTTAATCATCAACAAACTCGCTTTTCCAGATTCTATCCCGCAATGCGCAAGGAACAGCTGACCCCAGCACCTCCCGAGGAGTTGCCAACAAGGGAGGGTCATTGATCATAAGCCCCACCGCTGCTGCGCCTGCTCATGGCCTCCAATTTAGTTTAATTTACGTTTACCCGCGCAAAACAACGGCCTAGAATCGTACTCACTTGCGGATGGACCCGGTCCCCGCTGCTCCACTCCGGGGTTCGGCTGCGGTGCCTGGACGAGAGGCTCTGATACGGGCTGGGAAGGCGGAGCTGTTGCAGTTGCAGTTCTCCGTGGACGTGAGGACCCAGTTCGGTCAACAGTTGTCCACCTGGATTTCTGCTTAGCCTTCGGCATTATAATTCCCGACGCGATGATACAATTAACAAAGTTATGTAGCTAATATAAAATTAACCAGTTATGAACTCCAAATGTACACAATTCAAAATCCCGTCGCCGTATATAATTACTCTGAAGAACCAAGTTGTATTAAAATGTTCCCTTCTTTAAATCCGATGTGGAATCGAATTATAATAGTTGTCGACTACAATGTTTCCTCAATAAAGTCCAATAAATTAATTTGCCACCGAATAATGTCTACATTCATCCTCTACAAAATCTGCAAGGTGAATGAGGATTCTCACTCCAACACCGTGGGAACCCAATACATCCCGGCTAAAACAATTCCATATATAGATTCGAAACATACCTTGCGCAAATTCCGTTTATAAATACGCGTACATGAAAGAAGCCGCGCGGCTGACTCAAAGGGTGTCGGCATGTTATTGTTTTCTCTCAAGATGCCGTTAAGGGTCATCACAGAAGAGAAGCCGCCGCGAACTCGTGATGTCACTGATGAATGTAAACCATTTATATCGCCCTTCGTTCGATAAAATTTCTTATATAGCTACCTGCGCCCTCTTTATAGAAAACAATGCCTAATTGGTGACCGCTGGTCCCACATGTTAATTGAGAGCTGATTTGATAAGATAACCACTTTTCAGTGACCACGCTGGGTTGTCTAATCCATCCTGGCCAAACTAATGCAGACGGGCTCTAAGATAAGTAAACGGGGGAGGGGGCAAAACTAGTGGGATATCTATAGACATCCCAGCTCCTTCAATTTGACCGAAGAGTGACCGATTGTTCTTACGGGTTATGTGATACCATCTGACTCGACATGTTTGCTACACATCAAATATCAAGTCTTCGTCGGATTTCACAAACCAGGTGAGCAGTTTGACTGAAAACATCGTGAAATCAGTAAATGAAGAGTTTAATTCCAAAAGGCGCTAAATCCACTTTTGGTGTTTTCGAGTAAATCAAGGTTTTCTGTTAGACCACTTTTGTTTCAACGAAACCGCGAAATTTTCACACAGTTTAAAGATCTACCCTCAAACATCATTAAAATATTGCTTAAAGAAATCCTGCCAAAGTAATTATTTTTTTATATTTTTTTATTTTTTCAATTTGTTCGGATTTAGCGCCTTTTGGAATTAAACAAGGATTTAGCGCCTTTTGGAATTAAAATTTTGATGTGTCATTCCGCGTTTCAATTTTTTTTTTTTGTTGTTTTAAGAATGATGTTCGGATGTACTAACATACTTTTTAAATTATAATTCAGGGTCTAACACACACATATCTATCCACTTAACACATTGAAAGCCTACATTATGTTGAACATACTTCTCACATCTCATTATTCTAGACGTTTTCGCTCTACACTAATTTCAATCAAAATTTTACTCATTTCGCAAATAGTTAGTACATGGGCAACTTCAATCATAAAAATGTTCTCTCTATTCAACTTTTAAGAAAACACAACCACTCAGGTGACTCAGCACATTTCTAAATTGACAAAATAAAACAGGCATTAAAGACTTGTATTGTGTGAAATTTGAAAATCTTGCAAATTTGCTTTACTCATAATTTCATGTCATAACGGTGAGTTAATTAAGACATACAAGAATTGGCAAGTACTTTGATTAACATACAGTCATTAATGTACAGTTTCTTTAACAATATCATAATATCATAATATGAATGTCAACAAGAAGATACCTTACAATGGAAATTATTCATAGTTCACTAATGTAACCGACTCCTCATAAACAGCAGATAAAAGACATACTTGAGTGCTGATTCTGCATACATATTATTTGAATAATTGTTTGTTAACATCCTAATAGAAGTAGAAACAATAAAAATCTACCAATACTACAATATCAGTACAATCTACTGTAAAGTTGTGAGATTATCCGCAATCAATTAGTTGTTATTATACAGTGAAGGTAGCAAACGCCAAATATTAATTATCTGTGTGCATGCATTCTGGTTTAGTAAATTTGCATTAATAATTACCAGCTCTACTTACAACAAAATGCATACCGGTACATGGGTAATAAACATGAATTTGATTCCAACTGCACTGCTCAATGAATGCACATTTTAGAAGCTTTCTCTGTTCTTGAATTAATAGTTTAAAATATTAATATCAAACTAATCCATTAACTGTGTCAAATGAAAGCCACATCAATTGGAGCTTACACTTGGATAGCATCCCTTGTTTTTTAGCTTGTGGTGACAGGAACAAACACAGCCTTCGATTTTAAATGTCTTCCAAGTAATGGAGATATACTAAGGATGAAATGAAAAGCATTCCAGGAAAATCTATGGGCAGTAGGTGATACAATTTTACATCAATTTTAAACATTTTCAATAGATTTACGGAATTATTTTCCTGTGAAAAATGTACACATCATAAGAAAGACTTTTATGTTGATATTGGTATCTGATAAAAGTCTAAAATAAATATCACTTTGGAACAAAATTATGCCGTCAATTGATCACTTGAAGGCATAAAAACAAATGTCAATCTTCATAGGCAGCAATGATGCCTTCGTCATCCTCATCACTCTCTACGTCCATTGCATCAGTAGGCGCGCACACCTCTTTGTAAAAGGAACCTACTTCCTGAATGAAGTTGCGTGGCCCATACCCTACTAGCGGTTCCACTTGTAGCTCAACCCCCATCGCTCGTAGAAGATTTGCGATCCCGCTGCTTCGCTGGCTTCACACAGCTCAGCAATGGGAGCTGATTGACCCGAAGAGTACTCCATCTCTTTCCTCTCTTCAAGATAGTGTACTCATCTCCAGGTGCGCTATAATACTTGGCGACAGTGACTGGGGCTGGAGCTGGTCTGATGTAGATTCGTTTGGCCTCTGTGATTTTAAATGGCAACGGGCGCTTTACAATCTTCTCTACAGCAACCTTTAAATCCAATGCATGCCAGTCCCGGCCATGCACATGGACATTGCCAACGATGGCAAAGTGCGCGATGTATTCGGATGGCAGCAGGATTGTTTCTTCTCTGCGCAGTCTCTTTTCTACCCTACCGAATGCGCGGTCAGCTGGCATGTAAGAATGGCCTCTTACGGGGAAAATGTGCTCAAACTCGACCTTGTGAGCCGTCGAAACAAGGTTCAGCATTCCAAGGACAATACAATTCTCGTTTTGGCCAACGCAAGAATCGCTAAAAAGGATCACCTTTGTGACTTCAGGTGATCGACGCAATCTATCATCCAAAAAATGCTTGAGGGCGCTTGCTACTTGGTTTGCTCCTCTCCCCATCTCCTGTTCTCCCCACGTGAAGAAATGCACATCTTTGTGCAACTGCTCCCCAGGGATTCCCCTCTCACCACTTGGTTTATGTTCAATAATACCAAGTACATACATCCACAGCTGCCTAGCGTAGTACGCTTCCCCTATCGGACTCTTGGGAAGGGCCTGGTTCTGCATTAAATCAAACGATATCATCAGTGTTGACTCATCTGGTTTGGTGGACATTAGTTGATAGAATTTGCGGGACCTGCTACGATGAACCAGCAACTCTGTGACAAGTGTCCGTTTCTTTTCGTCGTCCTTCTCACAGCTGATCTCGGTCTTGTGCCCTGTGCAGAAAGAGCACACATCTGTCTTGGGGTTCCCAAATCCCAGATTGAAATCCTGTACGAAGATGTTATAGTACGTGTGATACTTCACTTGCTGCTCTGAGTGTTCCTTCTTGAATAGCTCCCACATTTTCTGGACGTTGAGGGAGCTTGGCAGGTATCGCTTGTGGGGGGTCTTGTTCCTGCCGTAGTGAGATGCACAGCAGCGGAATGATTTAATGTGGTCCCTGATCATTTCCTTCAGTTGAGTGAACTCCACACTTTCACGGCGCCCTCCTCGTCTCTCTGGTCTTGGGTTGCTGTTATTCTGCCAGGCGTACTTCATTAGGTTGCCCAGACGTTTCCTGCCGAGTACAAGGATGGATCTGAAGCTTCCGGAGCACACCTCCACATTTTCCCCTTGCTGTGTCGTAATCTGTAAATTGAAAGTGAAACCTTGTTAATGGACATTTCCAGGTACCTGTATTATAAATCACACAAAACATACCTGATAAGTTTTTTATTGTTGGTCTCTTTCATTTTTTTTCAATTTAATTTAAATAGACAAGTTTGTAATACTAAGCATACCCCCCCCCCCCCCCCCCCAACCAGCTGTCCTCGCTCATCCTGCTCGTGCATTATAATATAATATAACACTGCGAAAAAATATGCACTCGCGCAATGCAATTCTGTATGTAGATACAGAATTGCATTGCGCGAGTGCATTTTTTTTTTTGCAGTGTGACATGCAGTGCACATTGATTGCGCAAGGGGAATTCATGAATTCACATTGAACCAGTTGTTTATGGTTCAACCGATGCTACCGGTATAAAATAAAACATTAATACGACCTAGTTCATCATGTGTAACATACAGAGTATTTTACTAATGACAAAACATGTATGCAAGAATACCCCCAGTGACTAAACGTCTCAATTAGAATTAATGGAAAATTATTGCAATGAGATATTTGGTATCGATTCTGGCAATTGTTTATCTGTATTCAACAATTTGATTTGCAAGTAAATGATAATTAAAACAAATGATTAAACTTACTTGAAATGTTGGGGCATAGTTCCGCTCTCTCCTTGGTTGTTGACCATTTCCTCGATGGCGCATGACTGGATTGACTTGGAAGTGGCACATGATGAATGAATCTTGCCGCAGCTTGTTTGAGTCTCTGTAGCAGTCCTGGAAAGTATCTGTGATGTCTCCCTCTGTTAGCAAAGACGCCTTACAAAAGCTATGAGGCATGTGCTGGCATCCAATGGCTGGCTGCTTCCCTATTGATAAAACGAAAGTGATCATGGTAAACATCAGGTATTCCATGAAAACAAATTCTTCAAATTTAACAAAACACTGATTATGACCGCACTGCAATACAAAAAGTTTGTTAATAAAGCAGATATTTTTGTAATAGATGGCAAATTATCATTAAACTTATGCTATGTCATGATGTAACAAAGGCTTGTGTAATATACATAAACTACTGCACCAGGGCAGATAGAGGTCTTGTGGGTCCTAACACACATCCATGTCGGCCCTATACTAAAAGCGTACCAATAGTCCAAGTATGGCTCATATTAACAAAATTATAACAAAAACAGTGATTGATGGAAACAAATTTTGATGTGTTTAAATTGATTCAAAGCCTAAGACACAACTACCTTAGATAACGCTGGTTCATGGGCCATACTGGTTCACTTGTTAACTAGTGCTGCCAATTCAACGGGATTATACAAAGCATTTAATTTTGCTATACGTCTGCGTACAGCAGGTCGGCACGAGATTACAATCACAACTGTACCCATGGCTGAGTTATCCACGTATCAAATCAGTTAAAGGGGAATCTACACTTTACCGCCAGCTCTGGCAGCCTCGATCTCCACGTGTGTTCCTTCATGCGTGCCATGCAGTTAACCCCTTGTCTTGCAGAGGTGCATGTGTGTACAACTCATCACAAACACAAACAAAACCCTAGTCCCTAGTAAACTAAAGCCACTGCGTGTGACGCTTATTTCGGCATGTTGAACAAGCACGAGGAAAGTGGTAAAATGTTAGTTCTAACTGCTAATTTAAATTTCTTGTGTTAAACAAATGAACATCGAAAACTTACACTTACAGAAATTAAATTAAAATAAGGGAACAAATCTGATTCTGACTGAGTGAGTGAGCTGAGCTGAGCTGAGTGACTGCATGGAGGCGAAGCCGGGCCGTGGCAGTAAACGTGTAATTTACCCTCAGTTTAATTACAAATTGTTTCTAGTAATTCATTTTGGTTAAGACTTGAGCTGATACTACATGCACACAGAATTGCAATAGTCTTAGTTAGACTATTACTTATTAGTATTACAATTCATTCAATATATGGAACTGCACTTCGTTACACACTAACACAAAAATAAGTAGGTGGGACAAAACTTACCAGGAGCGCTGTTTGTATCTTCCTTGTTCTGGTTTTTGGCCCATTCTTTTTCATTTCGCTTCCTTTTTCTTGGATTGTTGGTTCTCTCAACTAGCACCCCTTCCTCATCCATGCTGCTAAGTGGGCTAAAAGACTGCCAAAACACTATAATACTGTAGAAATATGATTGATCGTGCAGATGCTGACAAAAAGCTAAAGCTGTTGTCAATCCGGGTCACTGGAAGAATACTGCGCTCTGATTGGTCAAAACACACAAGGTGGATATAGCACCTTTTGGAACTAAACACTTTTGGATTTAGCGCCTTTTGGAACTAAACAATTTTTTTGTGTCAATTTTTTTCATACTTCTGAAAATTATTTTGAGAAAAGGAATGGTGATTTAAATGCACATTTGTGATGGGCATGTACTCACACTAATAACTCCATTTTGGTAAAAAATGGATTTAGCGCCTTTTTGAATTAAGCTCTTCAAATGTAAACAGGGTTGGTTAGTTGGTTGAATGTCACAAAAATAGAATTTCACAACAGGACAAATGCTTTCATCTTTGCTCAAAACGCTTATAACAAAGTTTTAAACTAAATTCCTTGATATACATTTAACATGCCATTTTTGTCAAATCGACTCAAGGGCAATTTCCAACCAAAGGGTTGGGAGTCGATGCAGATTTCTCTTCAACCATTTTAAGGTGCCTTATTTATTACAGACAACCCTGAACAGTATATTGACATTTGGAATCACCTGCATTATGTGTTGTGGCGTTCGTAAAGGTCATATCTTCCTATCGCTATGACTACAATAAAGACTGTTAAGATACATTCAATAAACAACATATCCACTTCTTATGCGTCTGATCAAACAAAACAGGAGGCATGACCTTAGCCAATCACAGTTTGGTAAAGAACGAAAAATGTTCACCAGACATAAGTGTACTTGCGCGGAAAAATGCAAAGACGCAAAGTCCTCGCTTGAAAACTATAGTGGATATGCGTAGGAAAACAAGCGTAAACCTTCTAGTCCAGAAAAATTCACGAGACTCTGCAAATGTATTTCGACAAGCATATAATTGCATA
>JAVYIG010017654.1:0-25033 GCA_035222895.1 Strongylocentrotus droebachiensis | reverse complement strand
TCTTTTTTTTCATAGTTTCATTTTAAATTTTAGTTTAAAAAATTGACACAAAATTGCAATCAAATTTCCAAATTCCACGACCCCGTTTAATTTTCGTTTAATCCAAATCCGGAAAATGCAATTAAATATCCCTCTTCTTCAACGTCGAGTTGTGTTAAATCAATAGAAAAGTAATTTTCACAAGTGAAAGTAAAATTTTCACAAGTGATATATATATTATGTAAATTATATATTTGATGAAATGACACGACGTGGCTTGGCTGCGGTTTTTGCTGTCTCCTTTACTAGCCGAGCTTTCGCTCTACATGATCTTCGGAAGGACTATATTTAAATCCAAGGAAACACATAATGAATGTTTGAATTGACATAAATTTGCACAATTGCATGAATATATATTTGCTTTTACTGATATTAGAAACACATATTCACATATTACACTACTATATTCTCATTAATAAAACCTTGTGGCAGATTAGCCTTGTGCTAAACAATTTATACAATAAATTCTACAACTATTACTACTACTACTACTATTACTACATTACGCATATCTCTTCAAAGAAGACATCCTGTTCGAGGATAATCTCGAGGAATAATATGTACTACTTATACAGTGCAATTCCTGTCCTAAAACATATCAGTGCGCTTTACATAAATTAAATAATTACAACCCTAGCTTAAGCTCCGGCAGCCGTTATCAGCGCACAGTGCATTTCAAGGAATAATCCTACCAGGTACCCGTTTACCTCACCTTGGTCAAGTGTGGCAAATGTAGATTAATGTTTTGCCAAAGGTCATTTGTGCCGCGGCGGGACTCGAACCGAGGATCTTGTGATCCACAGTCCGGTGACATATCCACTCGACCACGACACCTCCACATTTCTCTCCCCCCCCCCCCCCCCTCTCTATCAAGCACGTCATAAATTTATTGTAATCTTTTAGAATGAAGTGATGATAGTGATCGGATAAATATCTACTTACCAGATACATCAACTTGTGCAGATAGCTTGGATGCGTAACTTTAAGTACCATGAAATGTGGTACGTGACGACGAAGTATAGGCACTGCTTCGGGGGACAAAGTACACCTCATCCGGAACTCGATACTGACTGTCACTCGACAGTTTCGCGTTGTCGTAACTCAATTCTAAGATCCGTCTACTGACCAAGAGGCCCGGGTCTACCCATCCACTGCCAAGTTCGCCCCCTTCTGGATTCCCCTCGAGGATGTTGTAGCCGATGCCGATAAAGTTGATAGCGCTGGGCGTCGGGAGCTGTGCCGAACATCGGTCTACAGCGATCGTCGTCACCATCAACAGCAGGATGGCAGCATTCTTAACCCCGCCAAACATCATGGCTCTTAATTCAGTTCGTATGGGTATCTGGAGAACAATCGGTAAAGAACTTGCCATTGAGTAACGATTGGCATTTTGCATCAGAATGAAAGCAAATGAAAGACAAAGAAGGGAATAACATATAAAAAAGCGATGTATTAGCATAAATATTTCATATACAAACGTCAAAGATGCATACTTACTAGGAAAGAGCGAATGGAAAAGTAATACAAATTAATATTAAAACAAATATTTGACATATTTAATTCGTATGAAAAACTGTTGCCTATATAGGTTAAAATCTCCTAAGCTATTACAAGAGTTTATCAAGTGAAAACGATTAAAATATCATAGAGGGAAACAAAATATCTTAAAAGACTTGAAATTACCACTGAAGAGATCTTCCTTGTTTAGAAGTGATCTTACCGTGCAGCTTGCTAAAACTGTGGAGGATTCTGCCAAAAAGTGATGCCAGCGTCGAGTGAACTCAAACATTTAGTATGGCCCAATCACAAGAACCAATACTATTTAACTCTTTCGTTAGCCTCCAATATTCTGTTGTGTAGTATATTGTCCCAAAACCCAGTTAATTATAAAGTACCCTCGTATATCTTTATACTCCTTCCCCATAGAAAGACCAATTGCATTCATACTCAACTTATCCAGGAAAGACCACCTCTATCTTGTTTAAGCCCCATACATAAAACTACCAAGTAGTCCATTGTTCTGACGGGTCCATTAACTGTTATGCCTCTGTTAATGCGGCCCTCATTCATATCTTTGTCCCTTTCACACGATGTAACCTACCCTCATATTACTTGTATCCTTCTGGATAAATATTACATGTTTTGGCTTTCTGGGGAAGGAGTTAGGTTTTGATCACCATTAGGCCCAAAAAAAAAGTTGTATTGCTCTTTAGGTGCCAAAACATGGGTCGGTCGGTCGGTCGGGAATCTGTTTTCTTTTTAAACTCCCTCTTGGGCGGATATTTCTCAGTTTTGAATGCTTTAAAACTTTTTTATTAACGGTTAAAAAAAAAATTGTTAATTTAAAATCCGACGGTCGATTTGAAAAATGTGGGGTCGGTCGCAAAGGGCAATACAACATCTTTTTGTAGGCCTTAGATCAATACCCTCTTTCTAGCTGGCTCTCTCTTCATCGTGTGTTGTACATACATGTATGTGGAAGCTGTTCATAACGATGTGACTGATTTGATTCTCCAAAGTTTTGAGATAATAAATACTCTCATGTGACTTCGGAATTACAAGTCTCTTCTATAACAGTTGCTGTTTCATTTTAAGTACGTCTGCTACTGCTAATTATCACATACACCGATCCCAATACGACAGTAGGGACTTTTCTATTTGCACGACGAAAACGTGGACTGCCACGTGTGACATCCTTTTTAAGGCAATGTGTCGTCATGTTAAGGCCCGGGCACTGGCAACTGCTATTCTACGGCTGGGCGAATTTCATGTTAAGCCCAAATAATTTTGTTATTTAATTAATTCTTGTCTTCACACTTAAATATAATTGTTGTTTTGTTTTTTTACCATCCCGCCACAAAATAGCGTTTGTGCAATCTGATGTACGAGAACGACACTTAGGCCTAGCGCTCTGATTGGTAGAAGAAGTCACAATATTTCGTTTATACATTATGAAATGGCATTTCATTATTATTGAACCCTAGGCATTTAAAGTGCGTCTATGTTTAAAAAGGGACGTGTTAGAGAAGGACTGGAATCAAGCCGCTCCCCTTTGACCCCATGCTCCAAGCCGCCGAAAAGTTATGCGCTAAACTGCAACTGTTGACCAGGTGGTGAGATAAAAGAGCGCATGAAATTTCAGGATTTAGAATTCCTACATCTGAAAATGGTATCACAGCAACTGTTCGCTATCCCTTCCAATGATTTCTCATCGATTGTTGAATGTGTAAAGAGTAGAACAAGCAAACACAAACTTATGTAATTTCATCCTTTTTTAAACTTGAAAAATACAAAAAACACGCGAAAACACGCATTAGCAAACTTAATGTTATTGAAGATTGTAAATCATGGATTAAATAACGGGACATTAAAACATGCACAAATTAGCGCATCATCCTAAACTATTGAGTTTTTGCCAGAATGTAATTTTTCTTTTACCAACTCTGGCACACAAATTATAGGAAGGACGGAGTTCTAAATTTGAAAATTTGTTTGATGCACTATTCCCAATAAAATCCCCATATAAAGTTTTTGATTTACACTGAAATTTTTCCGGTAATTTAATATTTTGTTATAAATGTAAAACTGGTGCCTGGCTTTCGAAAGTCCCCGCCGTGGAAGCGCGGTTCAGAGCATGGAACTTCAAAGCCAAGTGGAATGTTACACATCCCATTGTTACGCTTTAGAACTCACGAATGCGTTTGAATAAATTACAAGAGTTTCGCCTCCTTTCTTTCACCTCCCTGGTTTAAATACGCCATAATGTACTTCGTATGAGGCATCAACATAGACCTCAAGTGGCTAACAAACCTAATCCATTAAAGAGTTCTTTCCACAATCGTTTATACATTACGAAATGGCATTTGACACTGGAAACACAGTTATGACGTATTGTTTCGATTCACTGAGCCAAAACCCATAATAGATTTGATATGTGTGAGTTCTGTTTATTGGGCGTTGGCTGAGACCTAAAACAAATTATATACTGCCAGCTACGCTCGACAATATATGTTTATGTTTTGATTATGTCCGACTTCCCTTGTCTGTCATTGTCTCCGTCTTGTTTATTTGTCGTCTTCTGCAGCTATTCAAAGTTGACAGTATTAGTATTGCGCTGCTTCGAATATTTTCCTCCTTTTTTATCACTCAGATATGTTACACTTGATTGAGTACTTTTTCCATTTAACGCTGTATTAATGATATTGATTTAAATTGACTTTTTACAGTTACATCATACTGTTGGCAGCAATTCCGTATCTGATGAGAAATATAACCAAACTACTTCAAACGCCTTTAATAACAATTTAGAAGAAATCAAAAATACTTTGGATGTTAATGACAGATCATTCGCCAAGTCTATATTTTACTGAGAACCAATTTATTAGCAATTCACAATCTGCTTCAAAGAGTGACCTGAATGTTATGCAGCTGGGTTTATTGTTAAATAATATCAAAGTAGATTGTTTTGTGATGGGTTACAGATGGTTTACAGATAACCCTCACACTATGCATTCCTTGTATATAAGCATAACCTTATTTTTGACAATAGAGTTAATCGAAGAGGAGGAGGGGTTGCACTGTTTGTTCCAGCTCACCTTCATTCCAGTGTAATGAATAAATTAAATATAATGAATTGATTGAATTGAATTGGTTTGGTTTTATTGAAAAATCACATCAAACAAGCAGCTTGCAGGCTGAAAATGTTCAATTTACAAACAAGTTAAAAATATATAGAGATATAAACATATACAAAACTAAAATACATATTGTAAGTCAACCTTTGCAGAAATTATTTAGCATTGGTAAGATGAAATCGAAATTGCAAGTTATTAGTTTAATGTAATAATATATAGTCCGTGGGCCAGAGGGGGCTACCGTGCACCCCCCCTATGATCCTACTTTTTGGGTGTCATTTTGTTCATTGGGATCCATAATATAAGAAAAAAGATGTTCCCAAGAAAAAAACTCATTTGGACACTGTTTTTTTGCTCCTTTTTTGAAGATATGTAAAAATGTCAGTTTTTCGTGTTTTGCACACTTTCTTAGGGTTTGTGAATTATGTGCTTACATTTTACCCTGTTTCTCAGCAGATATAACTCTAATCTCCACCAAATTTATAAGAAATCTTTGTAAACTATACAACAATAGGTAGACAAAATTATTTTAATTTATTTTATTGTCTTCAATTATTAATGACGTCATAAATTTGCATATATTTTGATATGCAAATTTCTGTCTCAAAACCTGTCAAAATCACCTGAAAGTTGTATTTTGTCTGCTATTATCATGAAATAAGTTTTCAAACCCCCTAATTTGGTGTAAAATTATTCATTGATATGTTATCTGATGTTTTCTGCAAACAAAATTCAGCCAACTCATGTAGACATTGTTTTTTCCCCATTATTTTGTATGTAAACATATCAGTTTTCCGTGTATTGTACATTTTCTTAGGGTTTGTGAATTATGTGCTTACCCTTTACCCTGTTTCTCAGCAGATATAAGTCTAACCTCCATCACATTAATACACAATCTTTGTAAATCATTCAACAACATGTAGACAAAATTATTTTAATTTATTTTATTGTCTTCAATTATAAATGACGTCATGAATTTGCATATATTAAATATGCAAATTTCTGTCTCAAAACCTGTCAAAATCACCTAAAAGTTGTATTTTGTCTGCTATTATCATGAAATAAGTTTTCTAGCCCCCTTAATTTGGTGTAATATTATTCATTGATATGTTATCTGATGTTTCCTCCCCAAAAATAGTATCAGTCAACTCGTATGCGCACCCCCCCCCCCCCCGCTTATTACAACTAGTACATTCTGTATATATAATGTACATTACATTTAATCCAGGTTGGATAGCAACTCCTCTTGTACAGTCCACGAATCACTAAGTCCTGCCAGAGTTTTGACAAATTTGTGGCGTTGCTGCAACAGTTTGATTGGCTTGACTTTGTCGGTTCCTTTAAAGGCGCTTATGGAGTCACAGCCTGAGAAAGCATGTAGTCCAAGGAGTGCTGCGCAAAATTAGTGACATCTTTGAGCCGCTGCTTGTTGCCTCTCCCTGTATGGAAGAGTAATGTAATGTCTGAAATGAGATGAGCGTAATGAAGCAATATACAAAATATATTGCTGTTAGGGCTTTTGATCACAACCTTGCTCCTTTACCGTATTGGCAGTAAAGGATCACGGGTGAATATGCTTCTTCTTGGGTTGAGTTGAGAGATGGAATCTCAGAACACAGTGTCTCTCTCCCATTCTGAGAAGTGAGCAGTTGGGTTTCTCCTTCTTTGATGAATATCATTTTCCCCATACAGCCTCTTAGCCCGGCTCTTAGCCATGTCGTGCTTACTCCAGACATCCAGAATAACTTGAATAGGTTGTTTCTTATTCTCATCATTCGTTAGGAACTGCTTCAAGTCAGATGGTATTTTGGTCTTGCCTCCTTTAATCATCATCTTCTCTGCACACCCACGCCGTGTCCATTCACTTGACTTCCCAGAGTCTGGCTTGTACATGTCTGCGCTAAAGATGACATCGCATTTGGACAACACTCCATTGTGAATTTTGATGCAAATATCGTGGAAGTATGCAGGCATCACTTTTAGGTATAGTAGAAAACAGCATTTAATGCTGTTTTCTACTACCTACCAAGGAATTGCCAGTTGTGGGAGGTTGCGAGTTCTCTACATCCTTACGGAGATAGTGTAGGCCCTTAAATGTATCTGTCTTAGCAAAGAAGTTGTTCCAATGTTCCAATTGAGTAGAGAACAGGGATCAAAGAATTCCCATAGATCAAGTTGGCTGCCTGAACTTTGTGCCTTTACCATCAGCTGGATAGCAATGTCCCCTTGTTGCTTGTACTCTTTTACTTTTCGTTGGGATGTTTTAAGGTTGAATTTCTTATTTGTCTCTGCCAAGGTTTGAGCTTCAGTTTCTTGATGGGGTCAGAGAACGATGTCTTTTTCTCTAATCGCTCTTTGATGAACATCTCTTTCTGGTCTTTCCCTGTGGTAATTGCATGCATGACATCTTTCTCAACCTCGGCTGGAACGCGGGTACCGGAAAAAAAAACATACAATCCATTCTTGTCATCAACATCAACATGATTGAGGAAGCTTTTTACATCTGATCATCTATGGCCCTTTTTTTAATACACATCCCTCACTTTTCCTCATCTGAGTTGGTTGTTGATCTCTGTGTTTACTTCCACGGTGAGCATCAAACGTCATATCTGCATATGTTCGAGCCCACCTCTGATATACACTGTAGTTCTCAAGTATGCCAGAGACACCGACACGACACCACTACCACCCCCACCGTGAGATTTGCCATGCTTCAGGATTATCTTCTCAATTGTCTTGTCGACAGCACATCGGTTCCCTGGAATGAGCGACCTGGCAACACTTATTGTACCACTTTCGAGCAATGTCATGGCACCAGGAAGTGAATCTTCAATGTTTACTAAGAATACATCAAGGTAGGTTAGATATCGGGAGTAATTGTGACCAGGTCAGGCATAAGGAACAGGCAGTGCAAGTACAATGGACAGTCATTTTCTTTCACAGACCTGATCAATGAAAGATCAATCCAAACACAATCAACATACGACATCAAAAATTGTGCCGTCTTCCCAAGAGATCCTCTTCGAATATCAGCTTTTAAGCTCTCATATGACTCTTTCAACGCCTTCAGATCTTCATTAGCCACAACCTCAGCAAGCCTCTCCTTTGTTGGTGACCGAATTAGCTCTTGGAAGATATTCTTTGATTAATCAGCTATACCAACAAGTGCATCATCTTTTCCAGTCATTGACAGGAACTCATAAAAAAGGAGCCTTTCTAAGCACTCCACCATTGTCTTGTGACAATGCAGACTCCTGTCGCAGTTCTTTCCTGTTAGGACGTCTTTCATAGACCCAGAAGACATCAGACCAGCTTCCAAGAGGATATCTTCAAGTCCGGATCCTTCCATTTTCTTTCCAAGCATCGTGGAGTATGCACAAATCAAATGGGAAGTGCCAATCAATACAATGTGTTTCTTGTAATTCTATGGATGACTCCAAATGAAAGGATATGCCTTCATGCACACGCCCAAGTCAAATGTTGTTATGACATAGTCTTGGCCAACCTCGCGGCTTGCTTCTTCTGCAGCTCTCGGGCACTCTTGGATTGTATCGAATTCTGTTATGGGATATTTTATAACAGGATAGTAATCTATGGTAGTCACATTTGAAGGCACCTCCCATGTTACTGAGACAAATCCAGCCCAACCAGGAAGCTCTTGACCTGTCTCTCCACTACTTTTTCGGACAAGCATCCACGCAATATCATTTCTGGCACATTGTTTGAATGCTTTATATCGGTTGACATAGCAAGGTGGAAGAGGACCTTCATGTTCAATAGCCAAGGAAAGTTCTTTGGTTCATTTACGCGCTTCTGGGGGTACTGTGCTATTTTAAGATTCAACTGTCTCATTGTTAGAAATCTCCTGCAGCATAATCCCATGTGCTGTGTGGACAGAGCCAGAACCACTTAAGCTTGAAATGTATTGGTTGAAATCGTCAACGTCTGAATGGAAGACTGATGGCTCCACGGGACGGCGGACTACCTGTCTAGATAGAATACCGAAAGTCTACTGTAGCGATTGTGCTATGGCAGATTCAAGCTCAAGTGAAAATTAATAGCTTTCTGAAAGAACAAGGCGATTCATGAATGTGATCAGTTGAGCACTGCGTAAGAGATGTCTCAGAGTCATCCATACCAGAATATGCTCGGACATTTTCCACTTTCCATTTGTGGCTGCCCTACATATATCTTGCCCAAGAGATATGACAAGTCTAGTCACTCTTTGTGATGGTCGAGATGGACTTCCACTCACAAATGGTTCAGAAACTTCTCTAGCTCAGTGGGAATCTGGTCATCTATATACAGGCAATGGCATTTGCGGTTGAGGGCCAGGTATTTCATCATCTAAAATTTAATCTACATATGCTGGCAAATGCTTTCTTGTGGGCTACTTCCATTGTTCTCTGTTTAGCTACTTCATCGTACTTGCCACTTCTCCATTAATCTGGTTCTTAGTTCACCACATATTTCTTCAAACAGTTCTTGTGATATCTTGCTTTTGCAGCAAACAGATAAACTTCCATGATTCTCAAAAGTAGGTTTTCATCACCAACTCTCTTCGCAACATCTACAACATTTTGCCACCCACCAAAATCTAACATTGGTGACTTTCTGTTGTCAAAGAGCTTTTCACTTTGATTGATTTTGGGCCTTCCTTTTTACAAAAGATACAATCAGGATTGAAGATGACTTCATCAATTGACAATCTGAGTGGACGGGATGTTGAAGGTTCTGTGGCATCAGAAAAGATCTCTGACAGTCGATTGAGATTCTTGGTAAAAAGTTGGTAGCACTCCCGATGATAACCGTGCACATCTGAAATGTCTTCAAGAATGAGGAGGCATGCTTCTTTCATGCTAATTGTGTCAAGTTAGTTGAAATTCGTGAAATTGCACCCCGTATACGTTTGATCATTCATTTGTATAAACAACAAACTATATTATAGCATATAATGGGATTAATGACCAACTGCTGAATAAGTTGGCTCTGTCTGATACCTCTTCAGGCTGATACTATAAAAGGAAACAATGATGTATATGGTAATATACTCTATTTGATTTAGTTTGATGTTAACAGGCTTGCCCCAATAGTAATTTAAATACTGCTTGTTGAGCTCTTGTTTTTTTTAAACAGGAACTTTAATTGAATGTACATTATATATACAGAATGTATTCATCGTAATATGTGGGGGGAGGGGAAACAAAATTTGCGGGAAACATCAGATAACATATCAATGAATAATGTTACACCAAATTAGGGGGCTACAAAACTTATTTCATGATAATAGCAGACATAATACAACTTTTAGGTGATTTTGACAGGTTTTGAGACAGAAATTTGCATATTAAATATATGCAAATTTATGACGTCATTAATAAATGAAGACAATAAAATAAATTAAAATAATTTTGTGTACATGTTGTTGTATGATTTACAAAGATTGTTTATTAATTTGATGGAGGTTAGACTTATATCTGCTGAGAAACAGGGTAAAGTGTAAACACATAATTCACAAACCCTAAGAAAATGAACAATACAAGGAAAACTGATATGTTTACATAAAAAAATGGGGAAAAAACAATGTCTACATGAGTTGGCTGAATTTTGTTTGCAAGAAACATCAGATAACATATCAATGAATAATTTTACACCAAATTAGGGGGTTTGAAAACTTATTTCATGATAATAGCAGACAAAATACAACTTTCAGGTGATTTTGACAGGTTTTGAGACAGAAATTTGCATATCAAAATATATGCAAATTTATGACGTCATTAATAATTGAAGACAATAAAATAAATGAAAATAATTTTGTCTACCTATTGTTGTATAGTTTACAAAGATTTCTTATAAATTTGGTGGAGGTTAGACTTATATCTGCTGAGAAACAGGGTAAAGTGTAAACACATAATTCACAAACCCTAAGAAAATGTACAATACAAGGAAAACTGATATGTTTACATACAAAATAATGGGGAAAAAACAATGTCTACATGAGTTGGCTGAATTTTGTTTGCAAGAAACATCAGATAACATATCAATGAATAATTTTAAACCAAATTAGGGGGTTTGAAAACTTATTTCATGATAATAGCAGACAAAATACAACTTTCAGGTGATTATGACAGGTTTTGAGACAGAAATTTGCATATTAAAATATATGCAAATTTATGACGTCATTAATAATTGAAGACAATAAAATAAATTAAAATAATTTTGTCTACCTATTGTTGTATAGTTTACAAAGATTTCTTATAAATTTGGTGGAGATTAGAGTTATATCTGCTGAGAAACAGGGTACAATGTAAGCACATGATTCACAAACCCTAAGAAAGTGTGCAAAACACGAAAAACTGACATTTTTACATATCTTCAAAAAAGGAGCAAAAAAACAGTGTCCAAATGAGTTTTTTTCTTGGGAACATCTTTTTTCTTATATTATGGATCCCAATGAACAAAATGACACCCAAAAAGTAGGATCATAGGGGGGGTGCACGGTAGCCCCCTCTGGCCCACGGACTAATACTTTCATGTCAAAAGACCAAGACAGTGGAAAGGGGAGAATGGAGAAGAAAATATGGAGGTTGTTTGAGCGAAAGAGTTGAGAAAGCATTTAACAATTGCTATACAAATATTTCTGTAGGAAATTGGATTTATACGTGTTTTTTTTATGCAAATGACTTTGTATAATTTGCATAAAACTGCCGTTTAAAAATACGGTGAATGAAATGTAGTTCCTCGATTTATAAGTTTGTTTTGGTATCTTGAGGAAGAATTGTTATATTGTGAGTTTATGTAAAAAAGGAATAAGATTGCATATAATGTGTAATAACTTTATTTTACTTCATTCAAAAGGTGTTTGTACAAGAATAGCAAAAAGAGGAAGGATATTTTGTTTATAGAATTGTGATAGGTCTTTATATGTGGGCGCGGGAATCTGCCTGACATAGCAGATACGTAGGCACACATTGCATCTTGTCATGGGCGAAGGAGGTTGTGCGTGTGTCGGGTCGTCTATAAGTGTGCAACGCCCTTGTTACGTTTTTACACCTTTGAAAGAAATGACATGCTAGCGAGGTTTGCTGGGAGCTGTAAAAGTGTGGTCTAGCTGGGACTGTGTTGTCTTTTGGGAGCCGGGAGCTGCTCCGGCTTGTATCTCAGAGACCTTGGGGTTTTCTTCATGCTGATTATGTTACTGATGATCAACAAATAAATGGGCTCATCACCCAACCTACCATCAAGCTGCTCTCAAGATTCTTTATTGCTGCCTTATCCGTATTACGACAAATGGCGACGAGGATGGGATACGGATGTTTGTGGATCATCGCAGGTTATCGCAGATGCTACGACTGAGTTTATCAGCTGAAGGAGGAAAACCCCTTGGTCAAGAAAGACACTTGGAGTGTCACAGGACTTTAACGAGTCAAAGTTTGTTTGCATGCAATATTAATTTGTTGCAGTTCCAAGTATTGGTGTAAGTTTTGTGTAAACACAGTCATTATTGCCAATAAACATAATTATTGCCAATTGTTTACTAACTTGTACTTGCAGTTTTAGTTTCATTTAGCCCTTGTAACGATGGCTGAAGATACGAGTATGGCAGAGATGCTGGCATGCTGCAGGCGTTGACAGGTGTCATGCAAGGACTAGCTCTACGACAGACAACTCCTGCACCAAAGATTAAACTTCAAAAGTTTAAAGGTCCACCAAGAGCCCCAGGGGAACCTTCATTAAAGGAATGGCTGGATGATTTTGCTGTTTATGCCAAGAGGTACAGGCTTGAAGGGAAAGACAAGCTAGGCTCAAGCATTGATCGATCAGCTTGTCGGTGTCGTGAAGGAAGAAGTTTTGTGTAGGGATCTGTCAGTAAGAGAGGACTTTGATCAGCTAGTAGATGTGCTAAATTCACTGTTTGGACCTGCAGAAACTGTTCAGTCACTGAGTGCTGAATTTCACACGAGAACCCAGAGAGAAGGTGAAGGTCTTGCTGATTATAGCCGTGTATTGATGAGACTGTATTCACGCATGGAAAAGGCAGCCTCCTCTACAGATGAGAGGAGGGCCCTTGAGCTTCTTCGCGACAGTTCTCTAAGGGAAAACTTTGTACGGGGAGTGAGAGACACCGGGATAAAGAGAGAACTGCGACGAATAGAGATGGCCTCTAAAGGAAAAAAAATCCTGGAAATGCGTGAGGAAGTGTTGGATCTTTTCAGGGATCAGGAGCCTTCAACAAAAGTGAAAGTCCAGGAAGCACTGGTGGCAACCCCCTCAACTACAGGGAGAAATGAAGTCAGAGAACTGAAGGACGACCTATCTTCTTTAATGAGACAAGTGAGTGAATTAGTAGAGGCTGTAAAGAATTTACAAAGGAACAGTGGTGGACAGAAGGAATACAGTGGTGGACAGAAGGAATGGCAAGGAAGAAAGCTCATTTGCTACAACTGTGGTGAGAAGGGCCATCACAGGAATGATTGTTCATCTAGCAGAAGGTGCTTTTCTTGCAAGATGCCTGGGCATCTTAAGAAGGACTGTCCCTTAAACAAGAGTACAGAGAACACCCGAGAGAACTCTCAGGCAAACATCAGTTTGATCCAAGGTCAGAAAGAGGGGTCAGTAGATCCATTGATAAAGAGACTTGTATCACGAAGTCCAAAGTCGGTGGTGACCATCGGGGGCTTGGACATAGGATGTGTATTAGACTCAGGAGCGGAAACGTCCATAATACCCGCTTCTGTATACCATGAACAGCTGAAGGTACATCTGGGGGAGCTGCACTCCATGTCTGGACTATTTCTAGATATCGTGGGAATTGGTGGGATAGATATCCCAATTGAGGGCTACATCGAAGTCCCAATACACCTGGAAGGACATTCCCTCCTTGGAAGTTTTATGATTGCAGCGGACAGGGCATGCCACAATGCTACGGCTACTACACCGGAGTATCCTGTCCTGATAGGGTGTAATATCTTTGACACTATCGGTCCGTCAGGGTTAATTGATGTTCTGAAGTCTGCGAAGCAGAAAGTGAATGAGAGAACAGCGGCCTCCTGCTCACCTATCCCTGTACAGACTGGGTGTGTTGAAGTTCTTCAACCCTTTAGCATAAGAAGGGTAAGGTGTCAAATAGAGACAGATGGTCATTCAATAGGAGAGATATTGGTGAGAGATGCAACACGCCCAGTCTACGCAATCAATGCCGTAGAAGGGTGCCAAGAACCTGATGGGAAATTAGTGGAAGTGCTGCTGGCTAACAGATCGGAGAACATTATTCATTTACCATCTCACACTCAGGTAGCAGAAGCAGTAATGGTCCAAAGAAGGAAAGAGGTTTGTCTTGACCTTGAGGAGGACAAGATATTGGTTCCTGTTCGTGATGTGGTTGCAGAAGAAGCAGAAGATGACAAGGTATCTGAAAGTGTAATGTCGGATATTGACATTAAGGAAACAGATGACGGTCTTCCGAATCTTCATACTGGAGTCAAGTTGGACGGACTTTCCAGTGAAGCTAAGATGTTGGTGACACAGTTGCTCGACAAGCAAGCTACAGTGTTTTCATCAGGAAGCTTTGATTTAGGGGAATGCAGTGTTGTGCCTCACGTGATACAGATGACTGAAGGACCTGCGATTAGGCTCCCTTACAGGCGCATATCCCCAACGTTGGTCAATGATGTCAAGAAGATGCTCCAGGAGATGTTGGATCAAGGGATAATCCGCCCATCAAAGAGTCCGTATGCAAGCCCCATTGTTCTTGGGAAGAAGAAGGATGGATCACTCAGATTATGCATTGATTACAGGAAGGTTAATGAACGCACTGTAAGAGATTCGTTTCCATTACCTAGGATAGAGGAAACTTTGGATGCACTGACAGATGCCAAGTATTTCTCCACAATGGATCTAGCACATGGCTACTTCCAAGTAGTGATGGACCCTGCATCAGTGGACAAGACGGCTTTCCGGGTTCCTTGGGGACTTTTCGAGTTTACCAGGATGCCCCAAGGACTATGTAATAGTCCAGGTACATTTCAGAGAACGATGGAGTATATACTGGGAGATCTTAATCTTAGCCAAGTTATATTGTATCTGGATGATATTTTGGTGTTCTCTTCTACTCTTGAGCAGCACTTGGAGAGGTTGGACTTGGTCTTAACACGACTTGAAGAGAACGGACTCAAGGTGAAAGGCAAGAAGTGTGAATTCTTCCGCCAAGAAGTCAAGTACCTTGGACATGTAGTAACAAGTGAAGGAGTCAGGGTAGATCCTGAAAAGGTGAATAAAGTTCAGGAGTGGCCACGACCCAAGAATGGCAAGGAAGTTAGCTCGTTCTTAGGATTAGCATCCTATTATCGTCGCTTTATGGAAGGATTCTCTCACATGGCTGGTCCTCTGCATAAGGTTGCTCTGAAAGGGAAAAGCAGCAAGACAGACTTCGAGTGGGGACAAGAACAAGAAGATGCATTTGTATGTTTGAAGTCGCGACTTACTAGTGCCCCAGTGCTTACCTACCCCAAGTTTGACAAGGACTTCATCGTGGAGACGGATGCTTCCCTGAAAGGCTTAGGGGCATGCTTACTTCAGAAAGGAGATGATGGTCGACCCCATCCTATTGCATACGCAAGCAGGAGTTTGCGAGGGGCAGAGAAGAACTATGCAGACTTGAGCAGTTTCAAACTTGAACTACTTGCCCTTAAATGGGCTGTGACGGAAAAGTTTGCACCCTATCTCATGGGAGCTCACTGTACTGTGTTGACAGATAACAACCCTTTGGCGCATTTAAACTCGGCGAAGTTAGGAGCCACTGAGTCCAGATGGGTCGCACAACTGGCACCCTTCGATATAGAGGTGAAGTACAGGTCGGGTAAGAGTAACCGATGCGCTGATGCTCTTAGTAGGAGACCAGAAGACATGTCGAGTGCAGAAGTCGCATCAGTGCTAAGTGATGTGACATGTTCTACGGAGCTACCCAAGGATGATCAATCTTCTTTGAGCGGATGTCAGAAGATTGAGGTGAGAAGGGTTAGTGAAGAGCACAGTGTCAATGTATTGCCCTCTTACAGCTATGCTGAGCTTGCGGATCTCCAAGAGAAAGATGAAGTTCTGCAAGAGGTCTCGCGTTTGTGGAAGAAGGGATGGATGCCTGGTCAGGACTTCGATACCTCGATGCCGTGTTTATCTGGATGGCTGAGACAGTGGTCACGATATCGAGAATATCGAGGGGTCTTGTATAGGGAGGTGGATGATACCATTCTTGGCAAGGTACGACAGCTGTTAGTACCCCAAGTGTTGAGAGAAACCATGCTGAATTTGACTCATGACAGATGGGGCCACCAAGGAGTGGACAGAACAGTGAACCTACTGAGAGACAGATGCTATTGGCCAGGAATGAGTGGGGAAGTAAGACTTTACATCAAGAAGTGTTATAGATGTACTATGTCAAAGGTACCTACGCCAGCTATCTGCCCTCCCCAAAGGCATCTACTTGCATTTCGGCCCCAGGAGATAGTAGCTGTTGACTTTCTGAAGCTGGATAAGGGCAGAGGTGGTTACGAGGATGTGTTAGTAACCACGGATGTATTTAGCAAGTATTGCCAAGCAGTGCCCTGCAGGGATCAGACAGCGTTGACAGTGGCCAAGACTTTGCGTGATTCCTGGTTTACACATTATGGAATTCCCGGAAGAATCCATTCCGACCAAGGAAGGTCTTTCGAGAATGCGATTATTCTGGAACTTTGCAAGTTGTACGGTATGAAGAAATCACGTACTACAGCGTACCACCCTGCTGGTAATGGTCAGTGCGAGCGTTTTAACAAGACGTTGTGTGGGCTGATTCGATCTCTAGAACCAGGGGAACGACGTCGATGGCCAGAACTTTTGCAGCATATTGTTTACATCTACAATACCACCCCTCACAAGGTAACCAGGGTCTCACCTTACTTTTTGATGTTTGCTAGGAAGCCGACCCTACCCATTGATCAACTTTTGAACCATGTGTCCAATGAATGGGAACAAGACTATATCCAGACACAAGCAGACTTGATCGACAGGGCCTACCAGATTGTTTCAGATAGACTGAGTGAAGCAGCTGATAAGGCAGCAAGAGCGCAAGATGATCACGTCACTAATCCTGCATTGGAAGTTGGTGATAGAGTGCTCCTGAAGAGAAATGCTTTCACTGAGAGACACAAGCTAGAAGACAAATTCTATGAGATACCTTACGTTATTGTCGAGAAGAATGATGAGAATGATCTCTTCAGGATACGACCTACCATGGGAGGAGTACCTAAATGGGTGAATCGTAGAAGGTTGATTTTGGATCCCCGAGCAGAAGTAAATGAACTAGATTAAGTACTACCAGATGATGGCAGAGACGATATTGACAACGATCATGAGAACGATGTCGAAGAAAGTGACTCAAGTAGTGATGAAGATGATGACAGTAGTGATGAGGATGATCAGAATGACTTTCAATGGATATACGATGGTCAAACTGAAATAGAAGATTCACAAGTAACTGTCAATCAGGAAATACCTAATCCAAGGCGATCAAGTAGATCATCAAAGGGAACGCACAGTAATCCTCATCAACTACCCAGATCGTCAATAAGGTAGCGCATTGTTGTGAGTTGGAAGTGTGTATCCTGAAACAAGCGGGGGAAGAGCTTGGACCTGTTTATATATATTCTACCCTTTCCTATTTCCTATTTCCTATTTGCTGAAATGTTTGTGTTCAAATGCAATACCTTATGTATTTTGTGGAGTTGATGAATATGGAGTTTAGCTTCGAGTATTGAAACAACGAATGTCAACTTTCGGGTATATATATGTGAGAAGAAGAGAAGAAAATTACTGTTTTGATGATACTTTGCATATGTATGCTTATTCTATTGGCATTTATATTTGTATGTGTAAATGCATAAAAAAGAATATCGTTTTATCAGATGTTTGCATACAGGTATTAATGTTGGATTACAGATTATTTCCAGGTCATCTGAGTGCAACAAATTGTGTTAAGAGTGTTTTGGAATGTAAACTACATGTATATATAAACAAAACTGGTATGTGTATAACATATGTAAAACAATGTATAATAATGTATATCATATACAAGTATGGTTGTAAACAGAGATGAATTTGAAATTTACCTGTAATTCATTTTATTCTTTTGTGGGCAAAAGATTCCCAAGCGGGGAAAATGTAGGAAATTGGATTTATACGTGTTTTTCTTATGCAAATGACTTTGTATAATTTGCATAAAACTGCCGTTTAAAAATACGGTGAATGAAATGTAGTTCCTCGATTTATAAGTTTGTTTTGGTATCTGGAGGAAGAATTGTTATATTGTGCGTTTATGTAAAAAAGGAATAAGATTGCATATAATGTGTAATAACTTAATTTTACTTCATTCAAAAGGTGTTTGTACAAGAATAGCAAAAAGAGGAAGGATATTTTGTTCATGGAATTGTGATAGGTCTTTATATGTGGGCGCGGGAATCTGCCTGACATAGCAGATACGTAGGCACACATTGCATCTTGTCATGGGCGAAGGAGGTTGTGCGTGTGTCGGGCCGTCTATAAGTGTGCAACGCCCTTGTTACGTGTTTACACCTTTGAAAGAAATGACATGCTAGCGAGGTTTGCTGGGAGCTGTATAAGTGTGGTCTAGCTGGGACTGTGTTGTCTTTTGGGAGCCGGGAGCTGCTCCGGCTTGTATCTCAGAGACCTTGGGGTTTTCTTCATGCTGATTATGTTACTGATGATCAACAAATAAATGGGCTCATCACCCAACCTACCATCAAGCTGCTCTCAAGATTCTTTATTGCTGCCTTATCCGTATTACGACATTTCTATTTCAAAAATTGAAATTAAGCATAAAAAACCGTATTGGATGAGATGAAATTAAACCGTAAAAATCAAAATGACAGTCCATATTTCGTTTTTCCCTTTAATATAAATGTAATGACAGCATTCATCTAGATCGAGAAAGTTGTTCAATAAAGTTAGAATGAGTATTGAAATAACAATATAGTGTGATTTCGAATTAGATATTGCACATTAAATTGGAGAAAAAGACCCAAGTCAAATAATTGGCAAGGGCATAAATTTGTATTGAAATAAATGAACAGTAATGAACTAATGAAACAACGGATTGAAATATGTTTACAGTTTTAGGCAATCTGAGAGTAAATGGACTAAAAGTGTATGTTGCAAACGTAATATTATACCGGTTTGTTTAAAACCAAAAATCTATTGATATACATGAGAAAAGGAAAGTTATATGTCTAAAAAATAGAGTTAAGAGTGTATTTAACAATTTAACGAGATACCACAAATCGATAGATCCTTTGTGACTTTTTTAAAGAATAGAAATCCAAGTACACTCTCCCCAATAGATACTAATGAAATAATAGAGATTGTAAATATCTTTTAAAATTAAAAAAGGGTATGGGATATGATGACATAATATGTCATGTGTAAATCAACTGTTGATGGTATTGTTCAAGATAAAATGAAAATAGAGAAAGATGTTCCAATTTATAAAAAGGGATATCCATTGGACACAAGCAATATATTGAGTTTAGTCAAACAATAAATCTTCACAGTATGAGCACTGTTGTATATCAATATACGAACAAAATCCATAGATGCAAATCTAACATCTTAACAACATGATTATGAATGAGAAAGCAAACGGGTGCACCCTAGGCATTTAAAGTGCGTCTATGTTTAAAAAGGGACGTGTTAGAGAAGGACTGGAATCAAGCCGCTCCCCTTTGTGCGCTAATCTGCAACTGTCGACCAGGTGGTGAGATAAAAGAGCGCATGAAATTTCAGGATTTAGAATTCCTACATCTGAAAATGGTATCACAGCAACCGTTCGCTGTCCCTTCCAATGATTTCTCATCGATTGTTGAATGTGTAAAGAGTAGAACAAGCGAACACAAACTTATGTAATTTCATCATTTTTTAAACTTGAAAAATACAAAAAACACGCGAAAACACGCATTAGCAAACTTAATGTTATTGAAGATTGTAAATCATGGATCAAATAACAGGACATTAAAGCATGCACAAATTTGCGCATTAATTGTAAAATATTGAGCTTTTGCCAGAATGTAATTTTTCTTTTACCAACTCTGGCACACAAATTATAAGGACGGAGTTCTAAATTTGAAAATTTGTTTGATGCACTATTCCCAATAAAATCCCCATATAAAGTTTTTGATTTACACTGAAATTTTGCCGGTAATTTAATATTTTGTTATAAATGTAAAACTGGTGCCTGGCTTCCGAAAGACCCCGCCGTGGAAGCGCGGTTCGTAGCATGGAACTTCAAAGCCAAGTGGAATGTTACACATCCCATTGTTACGCTTTAGAACTCACGAATGCGTTTGAATAAATTACAAGAGTTTCGCCTCCTTTCTTTCACCTCCCTGGTTTAAATATGCCATAATATACTTCGTATGAAGCATCAACATAGACCTCAAGTGGTTAACAAACCTAATCCATTAAAGAGTTCTTTCCACAATCATAAATTATAATGAACAAATAATAGGAGCATGAACAACATTATGAACAAGTATTTCCAAACTTGCGAGATAACATAAACAAACAAGTATATACATTTCACCTTGTTAATTCATATGATTTTATTCAAGGACAAAAAACGTTGAACTTCTTTAAAAAAAACATTTTCATCAAAAATATTACAAACTTATTATTATCACAACAATTCACAACTGCCTTTAGACTTATACAGAACTTTAGTAAACATTTACCTTGACAAACAAGGGTTAAAAGTTCAAGCTACTAAATGCTTCTAAACGAATGAAGCATATATACAAAACGAATCTTAGAGGGCTTTAATACACAAAGTGTGTAAAGGAAATATATATAGACCTGTAAAACCTTCATTGGGTCCCTGTTACTGATATTTGTCGGTCGGTAAGTATGTGTTTAATCATGGTTAGGTCCATGGTTGAATCAAGTCGCTTGTGTCCCTATAAAAATCTATATTCCACCAGAATCGCACTTGTTTGGTGGTGTCATCACTAGTCCGGTCAAATGATGGCGAGATTTGCAAATGTCCAGCCTTAAATCGGCCTCTATGGAGTGTCATGCTCCGGTCATTAAGGGCAGTCATGAGTAATGCTGAAGTATTTGCTATGTTCCAGCACCCCCCCCCCCCCCCCGCCAAAAGAGAGAGAGAGAGAGAGAGAGAGAGAAAGAAGGAAAATTATGAAAAGGGAAAGATTGATTGATTATTATTCGACAAGCTTCCAACATACAACAATATACAATAATAACAGATCAAAATTAAGTCAGCTTGAACAGGATAACCCACGAAATCTCGAGAGCTTATTTCAAGTGGGGTAAAGAGGAGAGAAATAATAATAATAATAATAACGTTTTATTTACCCAGGGTAGCCACTTCAGTTATAAAACTGCTCTCCCAGCGGGCCCTGCATAACATAACATGTTACTATTACCCTACTCCAATCTAATATGCTGAGCGCCTAGCTAGAAGGCAGAAGGTTCCATTGTTATAAGTCTTTGGTATGACTCGGCCGGGGATGGAACCTACGACCTCCCGTTCATGAGGCGGACGCTCTAACCATTGAGCCACCATGTCCGGTTGATGACATAATTTCCGGGGTTTTTACTAGCTTTTTTTGTGAATTATACTTTGTATGGGTTTGTTGGAAAATGAAAAATTCCCAAATTAACAGTCATGCAAGAAATATGCTTAATTAGAGGCCTACACTTCAGGGCCCGCGGAACGATGGGGCTGGGGCTCCCCCCTTTTTGGAAAAAGTATATTAAAGATAAATAAGAAAGAAAGAGAGAGGAGAAAAAAAACGATTAGTGACCTGCCAGTGTCACAAATAAGGTATCAAATTATGCTCATCTGACCGTAATTAAATACCTAAAACCCCTAAGCGGCCCCTGGATGCTCATCAGATCTGACCGTAATTTAATGCTTAAAACCCCTGAGCTTCCGCCCCCTGAGCCCCACGCCAACTAGTGACCTACCGGTGTCACAAATAAGGTAACAAAATATGCTCATCTGACCGTAATTAAATGCCTAAAACTCCTGAGCTTCCAGGGCCCTGCCCCCTGGAACCCCACTTAGGGCCCTAGGGCGGGCCCCTGGATGCTCACCTGACGATAATTGAATGACTAAAACTCCTAGGCTTCCGGGGACTCCGCACCCTGGACCCGACGCTGATTATTGTCCTGTCAGTGTCACAAATAACGTATAAAAATATGCTCGTCTGACCGTAATTAAATGCCCTTACGCCCTGAGTTCCCGGGGGCTCCGCCCCTAGACTTCACGCCGATTTACGCAACGCTCTACCTGATCGTAAATACTTTAGCGTCCCCCACCCACTTTGAAAAAACGTTCAGTAGAAACTTTATGCAAGACTGGTGGTGATGCGGATTTTTGTCTGCCCCCCCCCCCCACAAACGATTTTGCTCATTACGCCACTGCTTTTAATAGTCGTCACCATTACGTACCAACAATTGGCTAACACAATTTTTAATTTGGGCCCCCCCCCCTAAGAGATCCTGGATCCGCGCCTGGTAGAAGTAGTAGTAGACTTAGTAGTAGTAGTAGCAGTAGTAGTATAGTAGTGGTAGTAGTAGTAGTAGTAGTAGTAGTAGTAGTAGTAATAGTAGTAGTAGTAGTAGCAGTAGCAGGTGCGTACACAGGGGGGGGGGGGGGGTAACCCCCCCCTTCATTTTTTGTATATGTGTATTTTGGAGCAAAACCCCCCTTTGTGATTTAAAAAATAAAAAATAAAATAAATATTATGCCAAAGGCTGACCTAAAAAAGATGACCTTACCTCCCCCCAACGGAGCAAAATGTCAAATTTTCAAATTTCTAGACAAAAAAAAAGTGTCCACTTACCCCCCCCCCCCCCCTGCTTATTCAGCGACTGGCTGAGTCGTTGCGAAATTTTCGGCCCGATTTAAAAATGTTAACCCCCCCCCCCCCCCCACACCCTTTGAAAAAATCCTGCGTACGCTACTGAGTAGTAGTAGTAATTGTAATATATATAGCTCGCAAAAAGAAGTCTTGTTCATAATACGATTGGAGGTTGTGTGAATGTGATATGGGTCGCTCTTTTCCTTTTCCCTATTTCACTCTTTCCCTCACCCCTCCTCTCACACTTAGTCGCTATTTCACATACGCCATCACAAGTTTACACACACACATTCACACACACGCACCCACACGCACACACACACACACACCACGCTGCATCCTCGCTCTTCCCTCGTCCGCCAATGCACCTCTCTCACTCTTTCTCTTTCTGAGGCCTCTTTTCCTTTATTCTCAGTTTCCTGACATTTTCCTCTCACCCTCTTTGCTTTCTAATCTCTACGATCATTGCAAAGAAGAACAGATATAGCAGATATTCCCGTAACCAATTATTTTAATAGTGCTAAATAGTTCGCAATTATTTGCCCGTCACCATCATTAAAAAAAAAGGTTTAGGTTTACATTTGTATTTTTGTTAACGTATTGCTTACAATGCTAATAGTTCAGAAAAACACACTTTATTCTACGCTTACATAGCTGTTTTCTTACTCATAAACACAAAATGTCAAAAATTCTAGGAAATTATATTCAACATCTAGAACTCACAAATTACCTGTTTTATTACCAGTGTCTATACTACAGAGTTATCTCAAAATTAATAGCCAAAATGTGGACTATAAAATCTCGAAAATTAGATAATACATACAGATTGGAATGCAAAATTTTAGAAACTTAAAGGTTGTGTATCCCTTTTGCAGCCAACATTAAATTCTGTAGAACTTTGCAGGAATTATGAATATGTCACCTATGTCATATCTGTGAAATTTAAACGTCAGCAGTGTCTTAGTATTTAAATTGTGCAAGGAAACCCGTTTACCTCTTTAGACTTCACTGTCAAACACTATTGAGTGACTGACTGACTTCTTTTTTCTTTTGTAATAACATTCATAAAACGAGCTGTAATGGGTTCATGACATTTTTTCTACATCAATAACCCACTTCGTGTAAAGGCCAACATTAAACTGATTTACATTTGAAAATCAGACAAATTAATTAAACGAGCGCGCTCCCTAAAATTTAACGGTCGTTATTTTCCCACAAAAGGACAGTTTCAAGCCCTTTTGTTTTGAGGGAAGTTCTAAAATTGTGTTATCTTTCAAATGCCGTTGGAATTTCACCTTTCCAATTTTTGGGCCTACAAATGGAAATTAATAACTTAAATGAAATATTTCATATAAAAATCATTTCATCACATTGATAAATAAATAATGAATTTCAAAAAAAGGATCTTACTCTTTCATGTTGAAACTACGAGCAAATCTTAAAAACTACTTAAAGCAAATATCTATGAACAAATCGCAAGAAATGAAACCTCGAAACACAATCCCTATTATAATGATTTACCTGTATAAGATGGTGTCATGAATTAAATGAAATTTAAATTGATTCCAAGTCTATTACTCTATATTTTGTATCAATTTAGTGAAGAAAAAAAGAAAGAAGAGAAATCGATAAGAGAGGCAGGAAAGCGACACAAATCTACGTATACCCAACCAAAATGCTGATGATTCTGATTAAATAAGTTGCTTTAAAACTGTTCCTCCTATATTCTTGATTCGTCAGATGTTCTTTGCCAAGTTTAACTCCGTTGGTAGTAACAGAAATGAAGTATTACGTTGTGACCGCCTACCTGCAGGCCTTCATAGGGATGTATGGCCGTCTGGCTGTCACCGTTGTTGTCATCTTCGTTGTCCCAACGAAACCAACTCTTCGTTACTGTCATTCCGTTGACCTGTGGGCGTATGCATAAAACAAACATAGATAGGAGATTCGATAAAAAAAATTAAGAATCGGCGCTTTATTATCCAAAACTACCAAAGAATTTTGACCAGTCTCCTGGTTTCTGGTAGTAACAGAAATTAAGTACTACGATGTGACTGCTTGAAGAAAAATACATTTGTGACGCTTATGATAATATATCTTGCGTTTAAGACCTGTGTTTACGTAGATTTGCTTTAGGCTTTTCAGAAAGTGTCGGGTAAATTGACAATAAGAGGCAGATGATGAGGGGTGTATTTCACAAACGTTATCCCAGAGTCATCGATAATTTAGCCTTGATTATGTACGGAATTTCGTATAACCAACGCGAAACCTCGGACGAGAAGACCCTATAATTGACGAAGGAAGCCGGCCAAACGAAAAATACGCCTACATAATACTTTTTGTTCTTCCTTTTTGCTCCCCCTCCAGTTTTCGCCAATGTTCAATATGTTATGGAAACAATGGGTCTCATATATAAAATTAGCAAAAGCT
>JAVYIG010017653.1:0-25033 GCA_035222895.1 Strongylocentrotus droebachiensis | reverse complement strand
CTGCCATTGTCTCTGTCTCTGTTGAAAGAAATACAAGTAAGGACATCGAACTAGAAGACCATGGCGTATCATTGTTTATTCCTCCGGAGGCTGTTCGTCAGAATGACCCGTGCAAGATCACCCTGACCCTTTTAAGGGACGCTCCCCCAGTTGACATCCAAGATGATGAATCAGTGGCCTGCTACGGGATCAGATGTGATCCTCCAAACATGATCTTCCAACAACCTGTTAAGATCAGAATACCACACTCTACCTTGGCCATCAACCCTGACCAAGTGAAACCAGACATCGTTTCCCATGTATGGGATTCAGTTAACAGTAAGTCTATCCGGTCAGATGCTGGAGTAAACGAAAATTGATGCCCTGAGATCTCTTTCAGCAAACCAGGCAAAGTCCTTTCGGGACAACACTTAGGAGTCGCGATACGGCTAAGTGGTAGACATTAGTTCGAATTAGTCGATGTGCTAGAATAAGTGCGCTTTCGAAAGTCATTAATTACCAAGTGGACCTTAGAGAACTAAGAATGTTTGTTCTCCTTGTTTAAAAAAACAAACAAGTATACTGCTTTCCTAGCAGTCGGGTAAAATAGAAAAGCAAAATAAAACAATAATAAACACATTCTCAGTATACTATGACCTGTTATGTTCTACATTTTTACTGCAGGTAATAGAAAGCAAAATAGACTATATGCTATATAATTTCGGGTTAGAAGTTCCAGTTCTAGGTACCGTAGTCATCACAGTGCCTTAACGTCATGAGGAACAATAATTGTTTATAACTCCCATTTTTCTGTTGAAATTTTCCATAAAGGGAAACGGGTGAAAGGGGAGAATTGGTGCTTTTAGGATGGATTATCAAAATCATAACCATTTGAAGTAATTATTATCAACAAGGACACCATCAATGATACAAATATGTGGTGTCACCATATTCAGGACAACAGTTTAATTGACAAATTGGCTCCATTGGGGAATAACACATCTTTTTAAAAAAAAGCATTTTGTTTTGTTACCCACTGGCAATAGATCTACCCAAAACGTCAAGAATGAGATCATCCAGCTCACCGGACGAACCACCATACTGCAGAGTGTACAAGGGACATCTTGAGCTGTACATTGGTTACTGTGCTGAGTGGTGGGTTCTTATTCCTCTTGAACAGCAGGTGATCCGCCACCAACTTATGTGCACTCCATACATCCCAGAAACCGTAGAAATAGGCAAAGAGATTGAAGTTCATCTTCATGTGCATGCCGATGTTCCTGGCATGGATGCGGTTAGTACTGTTAACGTGTTCTACTAGTAAATTGTGGATTTACATTCCTGTTAGACTGTTAACTACTTCAACTTTCCGTAAGATTATAGGGTCGTTGTTTAAAATCCGACTTTCTGGTGTTATTATTTGCAAGGCCTTTAAAAGTGTGAATTAAATTGCTGTACGCCATTAAAAAATGTATTTAGACATAATTTAATTAAAACTATACTCCGAGCATGGCCTGTATGTCAAAGCTCTACAATGCTGGTAAACAAGCTGAATTTTCTCGGATATAACCAGGATAAAGGACGGAATTAGACCCCGTTTTCACTCATTTCTAGATCGATCTAGGCTAGACCAGAGGTTCGCTTCGTTTCATGTTAACACTCCCGAGCTAGACCGCTCTTGTTGCTATGGTATAGCGCGAACGAGCTACACCGCTCCCGTTGCTGGGGTAGCAAAGGTCAGCGGGTCAAATGTTTCGCGCGGAATTTAAAACCAATAGAGTGCCTCATCTTCTGCTATATTTTGTTATTTTGTTGTCATTCTATCACCTTCTTTTTATTTTGTTTAGATGTTATTCTTTGTTTTTCCATCATTTTTCATCTTCTTTTCTATCTTTGAATTTTCTATGCTTTATCACTTTCTCTTTCTGTATTTCCTAATATTAATCTTTTTTCCCTTCTCTCATCTCTTATGTTATGGTTTGTTGTTATCATTCTATCAATTTTCCTTTCTGTCTTTCCTTATGTTAGACTTTGGTTCTTCCTTCTATCACCTTCTCTTATGTTATTCTTTGTTTTTCCATCTTTAATCTTCTCTACTATCCTTCCATTATATATTCTTTATCATTTTCTCTTTCTGTTTTTCATTATGTTAATTTGTTTTCTTTCTATCACCTTCTCTCATGTTATTCTTTGTTTTTATCATTCTATAACTTTCTCTTTCTGTCTTTCCTTATGTTAGACTTTGGTTCTTCCTTCTATCACCTTCTCTTATGTTATTCTTTGTTTTTATTATTTAATTATTTTCTCTTCCTATCTTTCCTTACGCTATCCTTTGTTTCTTCCTTCTATCACCTTCTCTCATGTTATTCTTTGTTTTTATCATTCTATCACTTTCTGTTTCTGTCTTTCCTTATGTTATTCTTCGTTTCTTCCTCCTTTCACTTTCTCTTGTTATTCTTTGTTTTTATCATTCCTATCATTTTCTCTCTATCTTTCCCTATAAAATTCTCTGTTTTTATTCTTGTTCGATAATCTCTTTCTCTCTTGCATTACTTTCCCGCCAACACACACTCACTTCCGGTTGAAGATCGCTTCCTGGTTTATGTTTACACTGCACGCTAGATCGGTCTGGGGCGATTTAGGAAGCGAACCGGTCCAGAAGACCACATCGCGAGGTGATTTCTGCATCGGTCCAGAAGATCGCTTCCTGGACCGATTGTCTGTTCACACTCGCAGTTAGACCGATCTAGCCTGAATCGGTCTAGGAATGAGTGAGAACGGGGTCTAATATTTTCGAGAATCATCCATCAACGGCCTTCGGTTTTTTCCGAAATGCTATCTGAGAAAAGTTGGGCGAACTCCCAATTTTTTACCAATCGATGTTTTAATTCCATATAAAATTTAATGGAATCATGATAATAATTGTGAAAATAGTGTTGTTTAGTGAACCTCGGGATAGACCCCGATACTGTCAAGACAAATTTCCATGAGAACTCGAGAAACTTTCCGATTCATTAGGCCTATGTTTTACTCAATTGTTGGTCTTCCCTGCTTTGATATAGGAAGTTGTACACGAGGAGAAGCATCAGGCGTACCGCAAGGCCCATCGTTCGGTCCCATTTAGCATCATATCTCATTCAGGTGACGTCACAGTGGCACGTGATTGTAAGGGGAAGATAACAGAAACTAAGGTACGAAAATCAGTTTTGTCCTTAAAGAGGAAGTTCATCCTGGTAGTTGAATTTAATGGAAGCAGAAAAATGGAACAAAACAGATCACTGAAAGATGAGCGAAATCCAATTAAAATCAAGTTATGAATATTTGAATATACTGATCGATCGTACACCGATTGGCAACGCGTGCCTCAGTCACACCTTTGCGTATGTTGCTGCGTATTGCTGCGCTCTGCGGGGTATATCAATACGCAGCCGTGCCCAGCAATAAGCAGCAAATTTTAAAGTAGCAGTCACACTATTGCGTATCTAGCTCGTAGGTAGCTCGTATGCCGCTCGTACAAAGACTGTTTACGGTTGCCTAATGCCACGCTATAGCTCGCTGTTGCTCATAGCAGTACGATTCAATACGCAGTTTGCTCGCCATGTAGCGTATGTAGCTCGTTTGCTGCTCGTTTACTGTTCGTTAGCCGCTCGCACCAGTTGGTCTCGTAGCGTGTTCGCTCACTTTAGCTCGTCTGTTGTTCGTACTGATGCGTGTCAGCTCGCGCTACAGCGTACCAGCTCGTTCGGGCTTCGGCATATGTAAAAATACTAGTCATTTTGCGGGACTGGGCATAAACATCTTAGCTTCTGACGATTCTACATCTACAAGAAAAATAAATCTGATGACAATAATGGCCCTGCAGCAGAGCTCTGCTTTGCAAAAGCTTTAAGCCCCATTGTCCTACTTGTAGCTACTAGCTCCCTCTATATAGAAAACTTCCCCAATCGGTGACTGTTGGTCCCCATGATCCGCTTTTTCTTACGTTAGTTGAGAGCTGAGTTAATGAGATAGCCACCTGTCAGTGACCTCGCTGTGTGGTCTAATCCCTCCTGGCCCAGTAGTATTGACGGTTTTTAAGCTTTTGGTTCAGCTGGAAGAAGAGAGGCGAATGAAGATTATGAGCAAGGAAGCTGCTGAATGAGCTGCTTCAACGTAGTATCCCTCGGAGTTGTTGGGTGCGGTCCTGGATCTACCGGAGGAAGGACCAGGGACAATTCGACCAACTGATGAGAGAGCTGGAAGACGAGGACCAAGAGGCATTCACGAACGTTTTGAGGCTAACCTCTGAAATGTTTAAAGAGTTAGAGCAGAGACTACATGAAAGACTGGATAAGTGGGACACCTTCTTTAGGAGAGCCCTCTCGCCCGTGCTGAAGCTGGCCAGGGTGACAGCTACAAGACACTCATGTATAGCTTCAGGGTACCCCCACAATAACATTTTACTCATAGTACGTGAGGTATGCACTGCCATCATGGAGGAATACGGTGATGAGCTGCTGAGGTGACCTACCAGCCCACAGGAATGAAAAGCAGTCGCTCAGGGCTTCGAAGACCGCTGGAATTCTCCTCAAACCTTTGTGTTTTGGACGGCAAGTATGTTGAAATCAAGTGCCCTGAGAATAGTTTACAACTACAAGGGTTTCTACTCTATTGTACTCATGGCCTTGTTCGAGGCCAAGTACACATTTTTTTGGATAGATGTCGGATACGAAACCTCTGATGCACAGAGCTCTTCAACTCGTGTGAACTAAAACAACGTCTTGAATCTGAAACCCTTGGAGTGCCTCTGCCAGAGCCAATGTCCAACGATGGTGAAGACACCCCTACTTCTTTGTGGCCTTCGCCATGACGACATGGCTAATGAAGCCGTACGCAAGGAGGTCTATGGCTAGACAAGAGAGAATTTACAACTACCGGCCAGGGCAAGGAGATTGGTGGAGAATGCTTTCTGCATTCTTACCAACCGATTTCAGTGCCTGCTGACCACTTTCCGACAAACCCCTTCAACCGTTAGGACCATGGTACAGGCAAGCTCCTTCTCTTGGTCACTTGAGAAGTTGACTAGGTCTTTCCGCTGCTTCTTCGCCACGTTCGTCTCCTCGTGTTCACCCAGCGATGGTGACTCCGGGGCCGGCGGGGGCTATGGGACCTAGGCGGCTTGACTGGTTTCGTCCTCGTCGTCACCCCCCTTTTCGCTTTTGCTTTCGGCATCTTCTTGTTCAGTAGTTGTATATTCTTCAAATGTTGACTGCGGTATGATTCCAACCCGTGAGGCGCCCCGCCTTATATTGCCTATACGCAGCGCATAGGCAACTAATCGCAGTGATAGCGAGCTAAAGCGTGCGGCAACCAGCGACTGCGAGCTAAAGCAAACGGCGTACGAGCTAGACTCGCAGTGTAGCGAGCGGTAATCGCAAGGTTTTCTTGCTGCTGCGAGCGATGTGCGAGCAACAGCGCAACAATACGCGCAATCATGCGTATGGACACGAGCTATAGCGAGGTAAATCGTGCAGGAAACGCAGCTACACGTGCTCCGAAAGAGAGGTGCGTATGATTGCGTTAACCTGCGCCTAAGCCACTCGCTGTTGCTCGCATTCACTAGTTGCCACCCGTATCCGCTCGTATGCGATTTGACCTTGCGTTTGCTTGCGATAGTTTAGAAAATTTTAAAACTAGCGAGCGACCAACGCAGGCATTTGCGCTAGTCTGCGTATTGAGTACGTAGTGAGCGCGTTTTATTGCGCGTTATTGGGTATGACTGCCTTTGTCTGCGTTCGGGTAATACGCAGCAATACGCAAGCCAAATACGCAAAGGTGTGACTGAGGCATAAGTGACGTATCTTGCGAGATCAATTCTCATTTGCTCTGTATCAAAAACAAAAATCAGAACTTTTTATTTTTCTTACATACAATTGTAAACATTATGTGCACCCTAAATACAATTATTTCAAATATGTTTCTATACACTCCGTGTATGAAACAAATCTACTCCATTATCAATCGGTAAGAAAATAAAAGATTATGCAATTTTTTGTACAGAGCAAACTGGAGGGAACCTCGCAAGATACGTCAGAGTGTTGCCAATTTGTGTATCACTGATGACATTACTTCACAAAATCATAATTTCCTATTGTTAATCGGATACCTCTCAAACTTTCACTTAAATGTGTGTTTTTCAAATGGTTCGGCATTTATTAATACCAGCTAATTATCAGGATCGATTTTGTTTTGATAATCTGCTTGCTTGATGTTTTGACTTTTAGTAATGCGACATTTGCTCTTGTTTTAATTCGTGAAAAAAGAAAAAGTTAGAGTTTTGAGTTAGGGTTGCAGTATGGTTTTAAGTTATATTTACGGTAAACGTTAGGGTTGGTTCAATATAAGTGTTAGGTCCCATCACAGTACCACAATAAACTTAAATCAAGTTTATGTACAGGTAGAATGTATAGAACCAACCTCGATCTTCTTTACTCGGTTTTTATGCTTTTGTTTAACAGTAGGGTTCTGGCGCAGCATATAAATTACGGCTAAGCGAGCTGGCTGAAATTAGCAATTCATTGTTTTGTATGGTGTCTCCAAGTGTGTTGTATCAGGGGGAGAAACAGGTCTCCCTTGGAAAGATTTTCCACATTTCAGCCTTCCAACTCTAGTATACAGTTTAATGATAATAATGAAATAATAACCACTGTGTTGCCTGTAGTAGGGGCCAATATTGTCAATTTATAATTCTCGGGAGGGGAGGGGGGCGGGGGAGGGGACGGTGATAGGGGAGAAATAAATAATAACATGAAATCGCAAATTTGGATACGAAACCTCTTTTCTCGTGACTTTTCGGGGTTTCTTTCCGTTAAAAAAAGACGTTTGTTTCTTTATACTCTAATTCTACCTTAATTTTTTTGTCCTTTAGCTGCTCTCTCTAAAGGAAATTCACAACCGAATGAGACATATTGTAGTCTTATTAGTGCCCCCGACTGAGGACGATACTACATTCAACGAAATAACCATCACACTTACACAGTCTGGGAAACTAGGGGTATCTCGATCAATGGCATTCCTCATTAGATACGAAGGTTTGTCTACAATCTTTAATCCATTCCAGCCAGTATTTCCCCCTTTTTTGACGACCAATGATTATACAATGAACGTCATTTTCTTCTGTGTTATTTTTCCTTTCTATCTTAGCTCTTGCCGTTACCTTTATTATTAAACTTGACTTTACAGGATATTATTACTCGGTAAAAGGACCATAATTATCCATTTCATATAAAGAAATACCTGCGTAGGACATTTTACAATTTGTTTTACTTATTAGTAATTAATTGGTAAACATTACATATTCACTGATATCTATATATAATTTGCAATCATTGGAATCGTTTTTCCCCGGACATTTACTTGGGACTATAACTCTCTTTCTTCTTATAATGATTTTTTAAAATGTCTTAATGCTTTTACATTTTCTTTTACAAATTTTTTATCATCGTACACATGGTTGCAGATGTCATCAAGCTTCCTGAATTTACTTCAGTTATCCGGTAAGCATGACTTTATCAATCTATTCCCATGTTTTAAAAATAAATTTATGTTCGACTAAGGTGAATTATGATTTTATTTTTAAAGATATCAATTGAAGCACAGTGTAATGGTTGAAATACTAGGTATTCATATTCTTGGAGAAAAGATTCTTCTCCTTGTTTACGAAATTAGAATGGAATTTGAAAGATTATTAACATCTTATGGGGCCTTACTATGCAGGAAATGCATAGTTTATATTATGAAGAAATACTTACATGTATTTGTTTTACAGAGACATCGAAGGAACTTCACGAGATGATCTCCCTGATGTAGATGTTCTGAAAATCGCCGAAAAGCTTTCGATAGACGACTTTTATGACCTGGGAGTTGCACTTGGTTTCCAAATACACCAACTTGATGCAATAGAGTATAAGAATCTCAAAGATAGACAAGGAGCCATCTTCGAAATGTTGATAACATGGAAACAGAGCCAACTACCACATCAAAATGTGAAGGAAGTGCTTCTTTCACACCTGAAGTCTGAAGAAACAGAGGCAGAGAATACGAAAATAACAGGTTTACTGTTTAATACTCATTTAGATTTATCAGCAGATTCTTAACACGTTTAAGCATAAATTAACATAATCCCTGGTGACTCACAACATATAGTACCTAAGCTGTGTATAGATCTGTACTAATCTTTTGATTTAGTTATGCATGCCTCTATTGCTGCTATGGGGGAACCTAGTTTGACGCCAATGATGATCATTGTCATCATTAGTGTGGAGTAAAATGTTTCTGTATAACAACATTAAAGGGCGCAGACTCCTATTCAAAAATAATTATATTACACTTCTGCGAGATGAAGAAATGATAGAAACAAGTTCCACAAAGAAGGAGCAATGGATGAAAAGGCGCGATCTCTATCTCACTTAAGATGAACCTTTGTGAGAAAAAAAATGATTTTCTTTTAAAGAACTGCAACGTATTATAAAAGCAGAAGAAAAAACGACTTTAAACAACATAATGTAACAAAAAGGAAAAAACACGATTATAATGGTTATAATTAATAATGATATCAACAAAAAATAACAACAACCATAGCAATGAATAATGATATTTACATATTTAAAATGATGATGATAAAAATAACAACAAAAAAGAGTAATGATAATGATAGAAATAGTAATAATAATAGTAAAAACCATAGAGTGCGAAGATTTTATTTTTTCTAAATTACATTTGCCAATTATGGAAAGAGGACATTGTGAAAAACCATATTCAAAATTATGTTTTCAAGTATCATTTGTATAGTTTGTCATTGATTCATTTGTGGTTAGCAGAAGAATCGAATCTAACTATATTTCATTTTTGTTTTGTATGTGCATCACTGATGTCCTTTTCGTTTGGTCACCGTACTTCAGATGCTACTCCAACCGGGTAAGAATCTTTTTTGGCCACTAACCCTTACCGTAAATCTAACCTTCAACCTTACTGAAACCCTAACTGAAAACTCTAACCGTGTGTGTTTTTTCACGAAATAAACCCAGAGCAAATGTCGCAGCGCCAAAAGTCAGAACATCAAGAGGATACTAGATTATCAAAAAGATAGTCTACCCTGATAATTGGCTGGTATTAATAACAGCCGACTGAATAATAACCACACAAATGAGTGAGAGCTTGAGCTTGAAACAGGAAACTAATGTATCTTTTAAGCTGTCACCAGTAGCAAAATAAATATACTATTAGTGAAATAAATGTATTAGGAGTATTTAAAAGGTTAACACAAAAGAATGCAAAATAAAGGTATACTTTCGGACCGCGTGTCAAGCGGATTACGTGTCTCATTGATTTTCAATAATGCATGACTTAATTTGTTTATACAAGTAATGTATACTTATTGCTGGTCGAAGCAATCAATCTATCCTACTGCATGACAAAAATCCGATTGACTGGATTACAGCTTCTTTGGGAAAGCAGTTCACTGACCAGAAGTTTAAAAAAAAAAAAAAAAAAAACTTGATTCTAGTATAATAAACATCCTTTCTTCTCAATATATTTAGTGACATTTCTGACCAATACTTGCTTACATTGGCTCGACAAATCAAGTCGAAGGACTTCATGGAGATTGGCGCAAAGCTTGGATTTAGTCGGAATAAACTTGAGAACATCAAACACAAGACATTGCAGAATCGCAAAGACGCTAACATCCAAATGCTCTGCACGTGGAAGGCATCTCAAAGATCAGATCGTCAAGCGACTAAGACGTTAAAGTGCATTTGGGATTCCGTCTCATTGGCATCTACGACTGGGAATAAAGGCAATTCTTCTCCTTCATTTTTAATAAATAATAGCTCTATGACTTGTATATGTTGTATATTTTATATTTGGTCATTTTGTTCAAAAGTAGAAACGAACAGATATCTTAACTGAACTTTGTCTTCAATGGAATCATACGATTGAAATGTTTAGTGGTAATAAGAATTCTTTTGAAGCTTCAGGTTGACTATTAGTATAGGGCTTATAATGTCATTCATAGCAGTCATTTTTATGTGTCAAAAACTTGTCTCACAAGATAAGACGAGATCAGGCGGAGCCATCTCTACAATCAACACATAGTAAGTAGAAGAAAACTTCTTTAGTACACAAACAACTTAAAACAAAAGCCTCATCAGTCATGACTGCCAGGATATGACACACATGCTATTTAATATTTATTTATTTTTTCAGACGAAACCTTGCGTATGATGTCTTCGGCGACTCCCGAGAGAAGAGCCAAAGCAAACGAATCTGTTATAGAGCCTGAAGATTTGGATATCATTACAACATCAGATACAGGTAAAATAATAGCACCATACGATTGGGATAATGATAGCATTTTGTTCATACCCTTTGTATAATACAATTCCAATTGGCATGATAAATATTAAAATATAGAAAGAATTAATATGAAATATCAATTTTGAGTTTAGAAACTTGATGCACTTTTTAGATTATTTTTCAACGTTTGATTTTGTAGAGCGAGAGGGAAATAATGATGACCTCGACCAATGTGGGGGTACACCAAACACAGAAGAGCTTTGCAGCGTCGCTCTTCCCGTGAAAAGTCTGTCATTAGCATGTTCACTTGGGAAAGCCCTCCGTGTAAATGAAGACCTCATTGTTGGATTCATCGATCTACCCAGTTCATCAGTACATAAGTTCGCACGACAGGTCGTAGACAGTTGGTTGAATGGTTTGAAGGAGGAAGACAAAGAAGATAAGTTTGTTAAACTTCTCTCTGAGTTTAACATCCCAGATGTCAAAAAAGGTTCGTTGGAATCACAAAGCTGAGTTCAATCGTAATCGAGTTGATAAGGAGATATAATGTTTACCCTTAAAAAGAAAAGTTTCAAGCTCAAACTTGTATATTTAATTTTTTTTTTTTTTTTAACATTTAATTTATTTGCGTTAAATCAATAGGATGTAGAGAAGTACAGTCAATTTTAAGTAGGTCAGCATTTGTATTAACTTGTACCTAAAAATCATGGAAACTATGTTCGGTTTCGTTACTTGTCCTTAAATTCATCAATGTTTTACAATTTATTCGTTATTTTAGACGCCGTCAGAGTCCTCATTTATCACCAACAGTATGCTATGTCCATTGACCTGAGTATTTCCTTTATATGCATATGCATTTTTGTCAGTGTCCACAAGCCGTGAAGAAATCTCAAAAGCCATTGGATCCAAGGCAGACCTACTGGACTTGTGTCATCGTCTGAGTGTTAAACCTTCTGGCGTCTTGCAGATCATGAGCACATGTTTGACCTTTCCGCCTCACATGATTGGCCGTAGTACTCTGAAGATGCTTAAAGAATGGGCACACCAAGGTGGGACTAGGGCGAGGCTTCTGGAAGTTGCTCAGGCTTTCCATTTCAACGATGCAGCAGTCAAGATAGTAGAAGGTAATGTCATTTCACAACTCCACAGTGTTTCACATTACATTGACTGGTGAAGACCTACCTGATCATTGGAAGAAAACAAATGTTTGACAGATTCATCATATATGTTTACTTACGATCGCCTGACTATGAAAAAAACCCAACATACCCCATTCAGGAGGTTGTGCACTTTTAACTTATTTTTATGAAATAGTAATCATGAATCGTGTCGATAGATGAGTAAACGCGAAATTGAAAGGGAATAATCTGTTTAACAGTTATCTTTCAGACCTCAGAATCACATTATGCCACTATCAAATTGTTTATAATTGTTCAGAAACATCTCGGAAGTTTTGCCAAAAATATATATAAACTGCATTTTATTTGTTATCATGTTTCATAAGGGGATTATCGATGACTTGTTTCCTTCTTATCCTCCTAAGCCATGACTTGCCAACCAAGCTATAAGCCTTTCATCTCGCATGGCATCATTGATCACAAGGGTGGCAAACTAACCCTCGATGAACTTGGTATTGCCGTATCTATCCCTGAAGGAGCTATGCCCAAAGGGATGAGATCAGTTGTAACTCTTCGCGTCCCAAGTCATGATACTCCTAGGCTTCCTGTACGGGAGGGTGAGGTAGTCATTACTCCAGTCATAGAAAGTTCTCTGACACAAGAACTGCTCAAGCCTGCCACTGTGGTATTACCACACTGCAATCACCATGCACGTAAAGACGACTCTTCTGTTATCTTGTACACAAAAACTGGACCAGGTAAATATTTGTGTTCTTGTTCTGCTAAATAAAACATCATCACTTGAAATGTGAAACAATTTGACAAACGAGGTGAACAATTGATTTTAGATCACATATACAATAGTCTTCTTGTCATGAGGATCAATTTTGAGAATCATAAACTGATGAGAGTTATTATGGAATGATTTCTCAATAATAAACAAAAAATACCATTATGTCATTTGAATCAACTCGCTGAATAAAAAATAAATCAAAGTCAAATATCAGAACATGAGCTGAATCGAAATCAATTCTCACTCTACTAATTAATAATCAATATTGTAAAATCATATATTATCAGTGAGTAAGATAGTTTAATTGTTAATTTTTCTTATTAATTCTCTCAATTCAAAGGAGCATTCGGTCGTAGGAACGTTACTCCGGGCCCGTCACACCTTTCAAAAGATAAGATCAAGTTTCGTACACGTCATCTTCAAGTCTGTGCTCTGTCATCGACCGATCTTCAAGGACTCCAGTTGAGATGTCTAGTCTTTCAACCTCTCTTCATGACTCCTGAAGAGAAATCAGCTCTACATGTGTACATACTTCATCCATATAAGAGCTACATAAAGGTATTTATATCATATAACCAGGCGCGTAGCCACGGGGGGGGGCACGTGCCCCCCTAAAATTTCCAGGATCGGTTGAAATTTTGTAGACCCCTTTTTTTTACCTCGATCGATTACATGTATGTGCCCCCCCAAATATCAAACTCTGGCTACGCGCCTGCATATAACCAACACCATCTTTATAGCGGACAACATTTAACAATATAATTAGTAAAAAGGAGACCCTTCGGGTTATTTCAGTTATGAAAGGCCTATGGTAAGACTTTAAAATTTACCAAGAAACGTTTGCAAAGAATTTCTTTCTGACTAAATAATTAGCGCATGATTTAAAAAAAAAGCAAGGAAGGGGATGGAGAGAAATTGATGAGTCTTGGGAAGGGGGAAAAGTGAGGAGGAAGAATTAGAATGGGATGGATAACAGAAAAGAGGCGGGAAAGAGGATAGGATAAAAAGCGAGAAAGGGGATGGAGAGAAAGTGATCTGACTTTTTATCAATTATTTTATTTCTACCATTAAATTGTTAGATGAAAATAATCGCTGTTCATAAACCTATATTTCAAAGGCCTACAATAGTTGAAGTTAACCATCTGCATGTAATCTATTCATTTTGCAATATCAAGATTTGATTATTTTGTTGTTGTCCGATTCCAGGATATAACTAGGAAGGAGAAGAGTTCTTCTGTACCCTACTGCCAAGTCCTCCAGGAACTCACATTCCCCATAGATTCAACAGCAAAGGGTCTAAAGATTTTGTTCAACGACGGGGCGAAAAGTATCAAAAGAATGGTAAATATGCGTGATTGTTATTTTAAGGCCTGTTGAATAATAATTGTGGAATTTGGAAATGTAAATTTTAGAAGCTGAATTTGTATTCTTTCACACATCTACCTCATTTTTCGATATACAGTCATGTAGTTTTCAAGAAACAGAATATCTTGACATGATTCTTTTTAATGACTGCAATAATCAGCTATACCTCGAAGGCATAATTTTTTCTTAAATAGTCATTGAATGATCAGACCTCTTTCATATTTCGAAATCTATTCTATGTGTCTCATATTACATCGGCAGCGGGTAATGTTTACAAAATGGACATTTGTTTTCATTTCTTTTTAGTTATCACGGTATTAGACAGATATCTCTCTCTCTCTCTCCCCCCCCCCCCCCCCTCCCCCCCCCCCCCCCTCTACGTCTCTTTTTGTAACTCCTATACATTGGTAATTACTGTTGTGATTGTTTGTGATTTAATATTGATATTTAAGACCTGAATCTACTGGTTAATTGAGCATTTCTCATTAAAAAAAGGAATTCGGACTGTACTTTCAAACAACGCAATCTACATGATATATCCCAGAAGTTAAACTATGGAATTATTAAATTATCACGATTATCTTTAGTTAACACAAATTTGGTTGATTAAGATTTAACCTCGGCAGTTTAGACCTGGAACTACTTGTAAAATCTGTAAAAGTCGGCATTTCGTATGGAAATCGAACACGGACTACGTGTATTGTGTGAATCTTTTCCCTAATCATGCTTACATAATGTGTACATATTTTCCGGTGCCCATCAACGCGCGTGAACACATTTCAACGTAATACGCACCCGCGTACCTGTTTTGGGTGTAAAACTGGATAATTTTATTTAATTTATTATCATAATATACATTTCGTCATGTTTATTTTCATCTTCATTATTATTATATAAGTATTGTTGTTGTTGTGTTTGTTGTTAATGTTATGATTACTATCATTTTTATTTTTTCCCTGCAATTCGAACCAAGGTACACATCAAGAGTATACTAAGTGGAAAGTGCGACCGTCTAAATTTCGAGATTCAGTTCTCTCCTGAAGAGAAAGGAAAGAAGAACGTCCATATCGACATACTACAAGGGTCAGCAACACGTGCAGAAAAAGACTATATCATTTCAATAGAGGGTAAGCCTATATTATCAGGAAGTAGGATAGTTTGTGTATTTCACTTCATCATAATGTAGCCAAGTACTTCAAAGACCGAACATAAATAATTCATGTAACAAGTGACCTAAAATACTGTACATAAGTCATTCCTGTAGCTATCTACATTATTTATTTTGTGTAAGAAAATGAAGCTACCTCTACGATAATTTTTTTGGTGTAATTTCTGTAACTTCAATGTATCTGTTGTTTTCCTCATTCAATACAAATTACTAAACTGAAGTTCAAAGCATTTGTGTCAGGTGTATGTTTAAAGTTAGCGCATACTAAATGCCCTTTTGTGAGGATAAGTGGAAAGAGATGAAGAATTATAATGCAAAATACAATACATGTAATTATTTAGCTGTGGGGGTAACCTGTTCGATAACACATTATGTTTCTTGTCGTATCTCCCACCCCCACCCCCTCCTTCCCATCTGAAACGGGGATATTTTATTTGTGACACTCTTCAAACCTAATGTTGAGTTGTGATTATATTCTCTCTATGCACATCCTTTATACGAAATACATAGCAATTCAGTATACTGAATAAGAAAAAAACGCCTCAGTCATGTTGTATATCTTTATTGCGTTTGATGCAGATGAACCGGATTATGCAGTCGATCACACAGATTCGTAAGTAAAAGAATATCATTATCGATGAATGTATCGGTCATTCTTGCAATAATACGTATTAGGTGAAATGTAATACATTTACATCATAAAAACACCACATTTCAAACTTTGAATCAAAAACATGGCATGGAACAAATTCATAACGATTTAAGACAAGGGAGATGTGACCATGCATTTATTATTCCTGACAAGTACCCATCACTAGATAATGTTTCATTCCTGTATTTAGTATGGCTAACGGTCGAAAATAAACTTTAATAATAATAATACTCCGCGTTTATATAGCGCTTAATATATCGACGATGTTTATCAAAGGAGAAGGATTCCTGTCAATATTTCACAAAGGAATATACCAACACTCCATCAACTAGTATTATTTTGATTTATTTAAATTTTTCAATTAGTTTCAATATAGTGAGTAACAGATGGACATAATGGCGCAAATATACATTTCGATATCTTCAAATATGATTTCCGGCCGAATGTTATGAATTTACTTTTCTGCAGGCAGGGTCGATTGCAGTTTGTGTCCGACAATCTTCTCGAGATTCTGAAAGATGTGATCCCTTCACTCAAGGACTTAAAGTCCCTTGGATACCAGCTAGGCTTCTCATATACAGCTGTAGAGAAATACCTCAACCACCCAGACTCGTCATTTGATAGTGTCTCGAGATCAGGCTTTGGTGAGATGCTCATTGATTGGAGACGGAGGATTCGACCTAGTGAGCAGGTAGATGAACTTCATCTGGCATTACAAAATGCTGGGTTAGGCCATGCAGCTGAGGTCATTCTACCTAGAAGTAAGTATTTATACCATACTATACTCTATCCCCCTTTGTAAAACTACAGTGTATGATATTTCCATGACGTTTTGCATAGTTTTGAACTAAAACAATAACATATTTTCGAAGCCATAGACATATATAGGTTTTTCAATTTTATTATACAGCGAATCGATCTGGTATGTGCTCGAACTATTTCAAATTGTTGTTAGGTACCCATTTGATACATATCGAAAGAGACCTAATACGTTGGGAAAACAAACTGGTCCTATATATCGTAAGCACCCAGCAAGGATGCGACCTGGGACCTCTCATATTCATGACAGTCCAGAGTCATCGATCTTCTACAGTACTTCCACGTATGTAAATGAATGGGGGCGTTAATTTAATCTCGGATGCATTTTTTTGTAAGAACAGCAGCAATTACAGACTGCTTTGTTCCGGTACCGTCCACATTGAATCGCCCCATACTCGAATTATTATATTGTATTTTATCTTTACCCTTAATGAACCGGCATATTTTGTTGATGTTCTTTCTCCTTCACCATGTTCACAATTTCCTTAAGATATAACACTATATTCAAAAGTACCTCCGGAAATAGTCCGGATACTCCAAACATTGGACTTTCTGTCTTCTTCACTATTTGTGTGTGTGAACTATCATCGATTAGCAACTCGAAATATTCTGATTCTTGAATTGTCAGCCTTTCTACCCTATTTGCTTTTACACACAAACTATCAATCTTTCTTCTTCCTCATTTATATTTGTATTTCCAGTGAGTACCCTTTCTAGGAAGCGCTTTGAACAAACCAGACAAAGATGGGAGTCAAAGAAGTAGGCCACCCTGTCAATAAAATTCGTATCATCATCATCATCATTCTACGACCAAGAAGGGATTCACTTGATTGATGCATTCAGCTGCCTGACAAGTCTACGTCTTGAGAAACATGTATTCCAAGTCTGCATGATTCTTAGCCTGAATCTCGAAGTTGCTTTTGCTGCTGGGAGAGTCATGTAGTTAATATGCATATGATAATAAATTCGTTTTAATTTTCCTCAATGATTAAAAGTAAATCTAACCTTGATAGAAAAATCATCTTTAAAAGAGAGCAGAACAACCAAAAAAGAAGACATGTGAAAATTATGTATATTTGAAAGTTTTAATCACTAAATGTTTGGGCATTTCAAAGTGCTCCAAAAACTTCTCTCGAACCCCCTCATTTGATTAAATATTGAATCCAGACATGGGCGCAGTGTTAACACTTTCTAAAAGATTGAGTACATTTTCTATAATTTAGATAAAATAAAAATCCTCATGACTTACAGTTTTTTCTATACACCCTAAGTTAAACAGTCCCAATTACTTATAGACGGTTTCCCTTTCAATGTGATTGCATGACCAGTACTCATGTCTCTTCAAGATGTATCAAACTTGGTTCATTTGTCGTATTGGCTGCAATAATAAGTTTATGTGGAAAGCGTTTCAGTTCTATCGCCAAAATAATTATGTGCATAGCAAAACAAATACAGAAATTATTGTCTTTATATAAAATGTTGCATAAAAAATGTGTCAGTTGACTTGTTGAAATTATCATTTATATAAGACAATTGATAACTCCAATAGATATACCCACAATATAAACCCGTTTCAGTTCTATCAGTACAATGGTTATATACATGAGGTAATAACTGTAATAAATATATGATTTATTATAAGGTTTGTATGGAAACTGTTCCACTTATATTACTACAATACTAATGAACATATGATAACAGTTACAGAAGATATTTGTTATGTGAGGTTGTATGAAGACTGTTTCAGTTATGTTTCAACGATGAAAATGTACATAAGATAATAATTGCAGTCAAAAATGTTTTATTGTAAGGTTGTATAAATACTGTTTCAATTCTGTAACTAGATTAGACATGTACATATAGGATTGTAATTACAGAATGTATTTTCTTTATTGTAAGGTTGTATGTCTACTGTTCTAGCTTTGTTGCTACAGTTATCCTGTATATGTGATAATAATTACAGAATACATTTTTCGTTATTACAAGGTTGTGTGTATACTGTTTCACTTATCTTGCTGGAATAATCATGGAAATAAAATAATATTTAAAGAAGACATTTTCTGTATTGTATGAATACTGTTTTAGTACTTTTGCTACAATAATCATATACTTATGATAATAATTACAGAAGATATTTTGTGCTGTATGAATACTGTTTCAGTTCTGTTGCTAGAATAATCATGTACATAATATAATATTAAAGTATACGTTTTCTTTATTGTATGAATACTGTTTCAGTTCTATTTCAACAATGCTATTGCACATAAGGTAATACATACAATAAATATATGGTTCATCATACGGTTGTTTGAAAACTGTTCAATTTGTATTGCTAGAATAGTCACGTTGATAAGACAATAATTACAGACCAAATTGTATTCATTGCGCAGTTTCATGAGGTCGTTTCATTTCTTTTACTATTACAATGATCGTGTCCATTAGGTAATAACTGAAATGAATATAATTATGCGGTTGTATGAATATATAAGGTTGTATGAAAACGGATCTAGTTGTATTGCTTCAACAATAATTCATATAAGATAGCTTAATAATTCCATATGATATTTTGTTTATTTCAACGCTGTTTAAAAAAAATTGCCGTTCTGTCGCTACAATAATCATATGAATATGATAAAACATGTAAATACGGAATATATTTTGTATGAATACTGTTTCAGACCTGTTGCTAGAAAAAACATGTAAATAATATAATATTAAAGAATACTGTTTTAGTTCTATTGCAACAATAATACTGCACATAAGGTAGTATATAAAATGAATATATATGGTTCCGGCATTATAAGGTTGTTTGAAAACTGTTTAATTTTTATTGCTAGATTAATCATGCAAATAATTACAGACCGAATTTTCTTCATTATACGGTTGTATGACTAGTGTTTCATTTGTATTGCTACATTAGTCATGTATACACGACAATAATTACAGGATATATGTTCTTCATTGCAAGGTTTTATGAGGATTGCTCATTTGTTTGACCACAATAATCGTGTAAATTAGGTAATAACTGAAATGAATATAATGTGTTATCATATGGTTGTATGAAAATGGTAATAGATGTATGGCTACAAAAACCACGTAAATATGGTTACTTAATAATTTCAGAGGATATTTTCTTTATTGCAAGTTTGTTTGAAAACGTTGCTTATCTGCTGCTACAATAATCATATACATATGATAATAATTACTTTCTCTGTTGTATAAATACTGTTTCAGTTTTTACATTAACCATATACATATGATCATGTGATAATAGTTACAGAAGATATTTTAATTGTATGAATACTGTTTCAGTCATATTGCAACAATGCTATTGCACAAAAGGTAATACATACAATAAATATATGGTTCATCATAAGGTTGTTTGAAAACTGTTCAATTTGTATTGCTAGAATAGTCACGTTATTAAGACGATAATTACAGACCAAATTGTATTCATTGCACAGCTTTATGAGGACGTTTCATTTCTTTTACTATTACAATGATCGTTTACATTAGATAATAACTGAAATGAATATAATTATAAAGTTGTATGAATATATAAGGTTGTATGAAAACGGATCTAGTTGTATTGCTTCAACAATAATTCATATAAGATAGCTTAATAATTCCATATGATGTTTTGTTTATTTCAAGGCTGTTTGACCAAATTTGCCGATCTGTTGCTACAATAAACATATGAATAGGATAAAACATGTAATTACGGAATATATTTTTTATGAATACTGTTTCAGATCTGTTGCTAGAAAAAACATGTAAATAATATAATATCAAACAATACGTTTTCTTTATTGTATGAATACTGTTTCAGTTCTATTGCAACAATACTATTGCACATAAGCTAGTACATACAATTGATATATGGTTCATCATAAGGTTGCTTGAAAACTGTTTAATTTGTATTGCTAGATTAATTATGCAAATGGGGAAAAAATATTTACAGACTGAATTTTCTTTATTATACGGTTGTATGACTTGTGTTTCATTTGTATTGCTACATTAGTCATGTATATAAGACAATAATTACAGGATATATGTTCTTCATTGCAAGGTTTTATGAGGATTGCTCATTTGTTTGACTACAATGATCGTGCTCATTAGGTAATAACTGAAATGAATATATACGTTATTATATGGTTGTATGAAAATGGTTTGAGATTTATGGCCACAAATATCAGGTAAATAAGGTCACTTAATAATTTCAGAGGATGTTTTCTTTATTGCCAGGTCGTTTGAAAACGTTGCAGATATGTTGCTACAATAGTCATATATATATATATATATGATAATAATTACGGAATATATTTTCTCTGTTGTATGAATACTGTTTCAGTTCATACATTAATCATATACATATGATAATAGTTACAGAAGATATTTTAGTTGTGTGAATACTGTTTCAGTTATATTGCTACAATGATAATGTACATAAGGTAATACATACAATGAATATACGGTTCATCATCAGGTGGTTTGAAAACTGTTCAATTTGTATTGCTAGAATAGTCACATTAATAAGACAATAATTACAGACCAAATTGTATTCATTGCACAGTTTTATGAGGACGTTTCATTTCTTTTACTATTACAATGATCGTTTACATTAGATAATAACTGAAATGAATATATACGTTATAATAAGGTTGTATGAAAACGGATCTAGTTGTATTGCTACAACTATAATTTATATAAGATAGTTTATTAATTCCATAAGATATTATGTTTATTGCAATGCTGTTTGAAAAAATTTGCCGTTCTGTCGCTACAATAATCATATAAATAGGATAAAACATGTAATTACGGAATATATTTTGTGTTGTATGAATACTGTTTCAGCTCTTTTGCTAGAATAATCATGTACATAATATAATATCAAAGAATACGTTTTCTTTAATGTATTAATACTGTTTCAGTTTTATTGCAACAATACTATTGCACATAAGGTACATACAATGAATATATGGTTCATCATAAGGTTGTTTGAAAAACTGTTTAACAAGTTTGTATTGCTAGATTAATCATGCAAATGAGAAAAATAATTACAGACCGAATTTTCTTTAGTATACGGTTGTATGACTAGACAAGTGTTTCATTTGTATTGCTACATTAGTCATGTATACACGACAATAATTACAGGATATATGTTCTTTATTGCAAGGTTTTATGAGGATTGCTCATTTGTTTGACTACAATGATTGTGTACATTAGGTAATAACTTAAATGAATATATGCGTTATTATATGGTTATATGAAAATTGTTTTAGATGTAGTATGGCTACAAAAATCATGTAAATAAGGTTACTTAATAATTTGAGATGATTGTTTCTTTATCGCAAGGTTGTTTGAAAACTTCGCTGATCCGTTGCTACAATAATAATATACATATGACAATAATTACTGAATATATTTTCTCTGTTGTATAAATACTGTTTCAGTTCTTACATTAACCGTATACACATGATAATGTGATAATAGTTACAGAAGATATTTTAGTTGTATGAATACTGTTTCAGTCATATTGCTTACAATGATAATGTACATAAGGTAATACATACAGTAAATATATGGTTCAATTTGTTCAATCTGTTCAATTTGTATTGCTAGAATAGTCACGTTAATAAGACAACTAATTACATACCAAATTGTATTCATTGCACAGTTTTATGAGGACGTTTCATTTCTTTTACTATTACGATGATCGTGTACCTTAGGTAATAACTGAAATGAATATACAATAAGCATATGAATAGGATAAAAACATTTAATTACGGAACATATTTTCTTAGTTGTACGAATACTGTTTCAGTTCTGCTGCTACAATAATTATGTAAATATGATAATAATTACAGAACATATTTTCTTTGTTTTATGAATAATGTTACAGTTGTATTCCTACAATGACCATTTACATATGAACATAAAATGGTAATATATTTTGTTATTGTAAGGTTGTATGAATACAGTTTTAGTTCTGTTACAATAATCATAAACATATGGTAATAACTACATTAGATAGTATATGTTGTTTAATGACTACCATTTCAGTCCTTTTGCTCCAATACTCATTTACATATGATAATAATTACAGAAGGTATTCTATTTTGCTCTATGTTCTCTTTCAGTTCTTTTGCAACAATGATCATTTACATTAGTTAATGAATATATGCGTTATCATAAGGTTGTACGAAAACCCTTCTAGTTGTATGGCTACAATAATCATGTATAAAACATTGTATGAAACCTTTTTTTTTCCTGTTCTATTTTTGCAATGATCATGCACATTACGTAATAACTGCAGTAAATATGTGCTTTACTATCGAGACTTTTATTTGTGTATGAACACTTTTCCAATTGTACTGCAACAACGATCATGTACATATATGAATAAAAGCAGCGCCTATAATGTTGTTATTGTAAGTTTGTGTGAAAACTGTTTTCGTTGTATTGCAACAATCATAAGTTGTGTGGTATAGACTAACTTTGATTTGAGAGTTTATCATTCATTTTATAAAGGCAGAAGAATATCATTGGAGCAATGATACTTTAAGACGACTGCTCATTTAAATGCTATCATATTCAAAATATGACAAAGTGGCTTCAGTTTTTGAAAGAGGTTTTGATGACACATGTGTGATATCCCATAAGTGCCACATGTATGTGAGGTGTTTTCCTATTTTTCATATTGTGTTCGGTTTTTAGCAAGATTGCATATCGTTATGATTTGTATATGTGTTCTTTTTCTTGTAATAGTTTATGTCAGGTGATATGGTCCTTCATGGTTTAGTCTCCAAAAGGAATTGATATTATTATATAGTTTTTCCATTTTGTATTAATTGTTTTCAACATACTTTATATATTAGCTATAGCAATTTTTTTTGTTTCGTAATTTTAGTTTACTACTAACTCAAAATTATACAACGTTACTGATATGTCTATAACGTTGATTTTGTCATGGTTCCAATACCAAGATGTACAGCAGTACTAAAACCAAACATATAATCCTTAATAAATATGTTTGAAAACATGTGATTTATAAACCTGAAAGCGAATCAACCACATGTATATTCTTATTAACATAATCAACAGTTTCTAATGACTTGCAGACACTTTATTTTACAATGCACTTACCAAAACAAGTACTTGAATTTATGTTTATGATGTCTCGACGTTGTTTCTGTTGAATAGCAACAATATTCAAGTTAATACAAATGATTGTTCGGGAACGCATACGGATGGCGCCCTGCCGCTCACTGATTTTTTTTTCTTTCGAGTCTTGCGCATCTTTTAAAACAATTTCTTTGAAAATCGGGGTAGAGTTACAAAGTCACGTGACCTTTTGTCTTTGCAGGTCAGCCCGAAAATCGCTCATTTTCGTGATTTGTGTACAATACATATGGAAATGTCATTTTTCCTAAAAAGAGATAAAGCATTGGTTAATGGGTCTTGTTTAATATTTAGGTGTTTGTTGTGGGAGTCAAAATAGTAGAATTGTAGTTAGAAATAATTTATTTTAAAAAACAAAACAATAAAATACAAAAGTTGAAAAAACGACGAAATACATAAGAAATTATCAAAACAAGAGATAATTACATAAGGAATAGCCTAGCTCTGCCAATTTTTTTTTGTCGTATTATTGTTTCAAATGATCTAACGAATACATGTAGTGAAAAAGAATGCTTAAATATAAAGAATATATGATTTATGTATAAAAAGGTGAATTGTATGACCTTGTTTGCATAAATTACCATAAACGTGCAAATGAGTGAATTTTCAGAAAATTAGATTTACCATGGTATTCTATACACTTCACTTGACATGCGTGCCCCCCCCCCCCCCCCCCCCCCCCCTCCGGTCGTATCAAGACCTCAAATAGGCCGGCTTTTTTAGGGTTAAACCATAGTAAGGTTGTAGAAAAGACGTTTCGGGGCTGTTGTATCGCTGATCATGTACATACGACGATACATACATTATGAGTTTGAGTTGAGTTTGAGTTTGAAGTTTATTATCCAAAACAAAAAGTACATCAATATATAACAATCAAATGTGAATGATTAATTAACATTGAAAGGATAAATGGGACCAGAAAATAGCATTTAATGCTAATCGTGTCTAGTACCACTAACACAAAAGTATCACAGCAATAAATGAGAATGTAATGAATAAATATGAATAACTATTGAATTCATACCTAAGCTACAAATTATTCTACATCTGGGGTAAATATGTTCTGTGCTTATATACAAAGCTTTGGTATTTTACACTAAATAAAAGATGAAGAATTATATAACACAATATTTACAAAAAGGCAAGAGCCTTGGTTCTAAGTTATAAACAACTATTCTATTAACATTTGTGATATAAGAGTTCTACGAAAGCAAGATACTGATGCTTTCTCCCGTACAGAAAGGGGTAGATCATTCCAAAAGCGTGTGCCTCTGAATGACATTGAAAATTTACCTTGCGTTGTCCTTACTTTAGGCACACTTAACTTCTTACTTTCTCTTTGTCTAGTCTCATAGTTGTGCTCTATGAAACAGCAATGCTGAATTAGAGACTGTGGCAATTTATCATTCAATAATTGATACATAAAAACACAAATAGATAATTTATGGAGTTGATACACATTCAATAATTTTAGCTCCTGGAATATCGGTTGTGAATGAGTCCTAATTGGACTAAACGTTATGTTTTGTATAATATTAAGTTGTGGTCAAAGTTGCAGTTGTGGTCCCGCAGTGACCATTTACATTAATACTGTTGTAATAAAGTAATAAATATAGCAAAAG
>JAVYIG010017652.1:0-25036 GCA_035222895.1 Strongylocentrotus droebachiensis | reverse complement strand
TCATTCACCTGATAATAATAATAGTATTTAAATAGACAGAATCCAATCTGCATACATTAGTTGTTGCCACACTTAATACATGTAGTTTGCATTCTGACTATTGCGAATCCTAGACAGGTGAATGAAACAATTTGTATTGAGGAACTTCACAAAGACGTATGTATTAAATTTGATTACATTACGAAAATGGCCTATTCCCTTCCACGCAATACAGTACAGACGGGGCTACCACTATGAACATGACGGACAATGAAAGCGGACAAAATATACAGTTCCTCAGGTAGACAAAGGAACATCCCTTCACTGCTTTTATGTAAAAATGTGTGGAACAGGTGTCACATGCATATTCACCTTTTAACATAATAGCAGTGAAGGGATGTTCCTTTGTCTACCTGAGGAACTGTATATTTTGTCCGCTTTCTTTGTCCGCCATGTTCACACGACTAGCACAACTTGTCTCGACCAAGCCACAAAACGGCTTTTTATCAAATTTCAACAATTTATCATCAAGTTTTAAAACAATTCAAGTTATATCCATATTCATGTTGTTATCGTTCAGAAACAATAATCGGAAGAAAAAAAACTCACCGAAGAGTCATTCGTGTCAGGGGCGGATCTAGGGGGGGTTAGGAGGTTTAATTCCCCCCTTGGGCTGGCCAAGGAGCTTTCTACCCCCCCCCCCCCGAAATATTGGTTGGCACTTTTTTCAAATTGAAAACAAATGTTAGTGCTCCCTACCCCCCACTAAGCGAAATATTGGTCGGCGCGATTTTTCAAATGTCAACCCCCCCCCCCCCCCCCCCCCCCGCCCACGCCATAGAGAAAAGCTAGATCCGCCCATTAAAATTCGTCATCCTTCGTTATTAGACGACGAAATTCTCATCACCATCTTTGGTACAAGCTTGCTGATTGGCTGTTTATTCACTTGGGCGTCATTGAGAACGCCCGTAAATTTGGTCAAAACCCGTTCTGGATTCAGTACCTCAGCGATCACCCTGCTGTTACTATAGCAGCTTCTCGATTTTGCACACGAACCGCAGATTCTCTGCCGCAATGAGCTTGCGAAATACCCCTAATGTTTGTCGAACTGGCAACAACTAATGTATGCAGTTTGGATTCTGTCTATTGAAATACTATTATCTTATCAGGTGAATGAAATATTTTGTATCGAGGCACTTCACAAAGACGTATGCATTAAATTTGGTTACATTACGAAAATTGCCTAATGGCATTGCACATGAAATACCTCCGTAGAGATACGTACGCATTCACCGAAAAGCGAAACCACGTATTGTATCGAGGACGGTCTGTTTGCGACGGCCGTAAACCCGAGTGCTCTGCTACCGCGAAGGTCTGTAAGTTGCTGAGCGAAAACTCGCTATTCATTCATCATTGACGCCTGTGATATTATCTTGAAGATAACACTGTTCGATGCGATACAAAAATAGGCGAAAGAAATGTGTATTAGTCTAGACCTATTATTATACTGCTTTTATTAAATTGGTTGTTAAATTGGTTTGTTTTGCATAACTGGTAATTCCCTCACATATCTTGTATTATTGTTATGCCCCCATCTCTCTCTCTCTCTCTCTCTCTCTCTCTCTCTCTCTCTCTCACACACACCTCCCCTCTCTCTCTCTCTCTCTCTCTTTTCACTTTCTCCCTTTTTCTACTATGATATATTGCAAAAAAATAGTCTCTCCCCTCAATTATAATACAGTGTTAAAATGAGAGCTATAATTCAAAATGTACATGTTTTAGTTATAATATCGATTCATAGTATACACTAAAAAAGTTGGGAATACCACACATTGTCATCACATGGAAACACGCGGTTGTATTTTCTTTCCCTTTCTTTGTCCACATCCTGATTAACATTCCAGAGTCTTTAACTTTCTTTCAAATCATATCCATTGGCCCACGTCTAACTCTACCGCTGATGTATTTATATAGTCCATCAAAGGAAATCCTTCTTTTTCTACGGAAACATCCCGTTTTCTTGATTGAGCATGTGACGTTTTCCGCTGTGTATTTTCTTTATTCTCAAAAAATGGAGTAGCTACTGGGGGAGGGAGAGGGGGGTACCCCTTCTTCTAATCGAAAGACGAAAGAAGAAAGATTGAGAGAGCGAAAATTGGGGGGGGGGGCAACGTGAAAAAGAAAACGATACGACCTCTACCACATACTACGCTCACTCGATGGTCCTTTTCCCTAATATTTAATATACCTAGTACGACCAGTGCGCCCCCCCCCCCTCAAAGGCTCGATCCACGCTCAACCATTTCCTCAAAGAACATGTGCTAAATTTAGTATCGTGTTGTCATTCTTTGAATTGTCAGTTTACATTCGATTTTTGAAAGTTGTGTGTAAATTTATTATTCATTCTCTGAAGGCTGAAAAATAAAACTTAGTTTGACTCAAAAGTAATTACAAGTACCTGTTTTTTCAAATTGTAAGAGATTACCGCCCCCCCCCCCCTCCCCCCGTCGTACCAATGAAATTGATCATCGTTCTCGTAGTTTAAGCAATATTAAAACAAATTGACTCAAAAAGTATTCACAGATATTTGTTTCCATACATAAGACGAAATTACCCCTTCGTACTCATAAAATTGATCATTTTTATATTCTTCTACGCAATATTCAAACTTCATGAAGTTACCCCTCCGCAATGGCCAACATTGTTTGTTATCTGTTTTGGTCATTTTGTACCGAAATCTTCTAAGACGAGTCGAACTCGTCTGCAAAGTGGAAAGCAAGTGGTGAGTCGTTCTAAGTTTGACGACAACCTATTCCACTGGGAGAAAGCTCAAAGAAACAAGTATGATATCCTGACAGTCAATATTTGCAGATTAGAATTCAGGCATGGCGTAGCCTGGCTCCTCTACCTTCCTACGCTTTTCTGGAGGAAATTTTCCTTTCCACAATCCCGCAATTTGAAGCAACGTAAATTCGATTGTCGTGATAGGTGTAATTTGACTAGTCCATGAGTCCTACAGGTTGAGATACAATCTGGTTTAATTTGTCGTGATGATGGACATGTTGTGAGACGTCATGTTAACTAAACGTCACAAGTTCGGTGTTCATAATACAGTCACTGTCCTTATAATATACAGGGCCAGGGGCATTGCATGGGTCCAGCCATTAAGGGGGAGGGGCCATTCGTGTTCCCCAAATCTCCGGTAAAGGGGTACTTTTCGCGAGACAAAATCCGGCCCGTATTGATTTTACACACCGGAGATAGGGGGGGGGGGTGCTTTCAAAGAGAGGGAACATGCATACGCGTACGTGGGGGGGGGGGGGGGGGGTTATCATGGAGGCATCGACCTTCTGTTTCTTGGTTGATTGTTTTATACAGGTGTAGCCGACACAAGCGTATACATTATGGGATTGATGCCTCCTTCCTTGTGTTATTATTTTTTTTTGAAAATTACGTTGATATCAATACGTTTAGCCTACATATTTATATGGGAAAAAGGAGGAAAATAATGTGACTTCGAATAGAATTTGATTAAAAAGTGCAAGATATCACGACTCGATCAGCCTCGTGTCATCTTCTTTTCTTAAAATTAAATACATGACTTGCCACATTTCCCCTCTTTCTTCTCAGATTCCGAACCTCTGATAATTACTCTAGCGACTTTTAAGAGGCATTTAACTTAATTTTGATGCACATACTAACAATCCTAATACCATTACCGTCTGTACCCCCGCACTGCTATCACTCATCCATGTCCATCGAGTCTACTCTGTAACTGTAAGCACCCATTGTGGCCCAAAATCCACCGAATTTTAGGACTTTAACTTTTAACACTTTTACCAATAATTGATGTATTATGTAATTTGCCAATTCTTCTGGCGACAATTCAAACTGTTTATTTCATCTTAAAGGTACTACGGTATGTCCCATTTGCAGGCCAAAAAAATAAAAAAGTTAAATTCCAACTGCATTTGAAAGATAATACTTATTTAGAACTTCCCTAAAAAAGGTGGGGCTTGAAAATGTCTTCAAGTGGGAAAATAATGACTATTAGTTGTCAAATCGACTTTAGGGCTATAGAGCCCAAAAGTAATAGTCTTGATTTTCAGACAATTGTACCGAATGGTCTTACGTTTTATGCTGCGCAAAGATTCAATCAGTTTAATCTTGGCCATCACAAGAAGTGGGTTATTGATGTAGACAAATGCTCATGTACCCTTTACAACTCTTTTCATGTATGTTATTACCAAAGAAGAAAAAAAGCCAGTCAGTCACTCAATAGTGTCTGACAGTGAAGTCTAGCAAGTAAACGGGTTTCCTTGCATAATTTGAATATGAGGACACTGCTAACGTTTAAATTTCACAGATAGGACATACATGACATATTCATAATTCCTGCAAAGTTCTACAGAATTTGAGGTTGGCTGCAAAAGGGACATAGTACCTTTAAGGTCACTTCTTCTTCCATCCTTCTCCCAACTGTGACCAAACATAATGCGATTACGGTCTCTGTCCCAGACTGCCAGACGATCCTATAGAACCACCGAGTCTAGTCTGTTAGCACCTATTATGGACCTGTACATACCAATCAAATAAATTACTTGTCCATTTTATTTCCCGTCCCTTGCTTGAATAGTGTTCTTTTTGGCATGATATATTTGTACAGGTATGTTAATTACTGTGGTGACAATGTAAATCATTAAAAGCAGGACTGCACTATTTGTAGCTACTTGCGAGCGCTGTATACCCAACAATGCCTAAGCGTATCCGTTGGTCCCCCGTGGTCCCCTTTTTCTTATGTTAATTGAGAGCTGATTTGATGAGATAACCACCTGTCAGTGACCAAGCTGGGAGGTCTAATCCCTCCTTGCCAAACGAGTGCAGAGGGGCTTTAATGTAATTTTAATGCTGCTTACTCGCTTCTTTTATTATTTATGTCATTTTTAACCACTTCACAACAATTTTTGTACTCTAATTCGTTTATCCTTTTCCTTGTTATTTGTGTGTGTGTGTGTGGGTGTGTTTTCGTTTCATTTAAAATTTAGTATTATTAGTATTCATAACCATGAATCTTTTATGGTTTATATTCCGTTTTATTATTTTGTTCATATCAGACTATAGGGCTCCCCAGAGCCATCTATACACAGAGTTAGACCAACCCGGTTCGAGTTTGACACAATATGGCGACTACTGCTTTGTTGGGCAAGCACAAAACAAAAGAATATACGCCATGTTGTGACCCAGTGAAACCAAGTTGGCCAAACTCTGTGTATAAATGGCACTGGGGCTCCCTTGTGTAGCATGCCCTATGTGGCTCTGAATGGGACTACCCTGCTTTTCAAAAACAAGTGATAAATTAATTAATATAAATAAAGTCGGACAAAATAAGATGCTTATATAAGCAGCAACTAAGAATGACACAACAAAATAATGCATGTTATACTATATTGATTATGTTTCATTCAATTTCCAGTCTTTCATATATTAGGACCTTTTAAATTTGTTATCCCCTCTTATTTTGGTAGAATGTAATTTGACACTTCTTAACACATCTTATGCACCAACCCAATTCAATGAATTTTCAAAATATAAACACTTTCAGCTTTCTAAACTGTCCCTTATTTACAAAATGCCAAGTGAAGTTGAATTTAAACCATTTAATCAGCTCTCAATCTTGTCAATTATTCCACTATAATTTATCTGAATATCTTCATTAAATAGTACGCGAACTTGAAAATATCTAAAAGTAGCAGTTTTACTACTGGTTAATCGACAATTTACATTTATTATGTGCCTTTTAAAGTGCACAATATCTCTCTTATTTCAATCACGTGAATTTAACCTATTAATTAACGTTCATTATAGATATCATGTAGACATTGCAGGAAGCAAGCTTTGCCCCTGGTGAACAGTGATTAGAATAACTCTCAATTTAATTATGAAAATGTTAAAATAGTTATTCCGCTCAAAATATCAACTACTTCTATGAACTTCAAGGTGGATTATATTTCAGACGTCTTGGGAAGATATACAAGTTTCGACTTACAACATTTTCAAAGTCTATTTCCGTCGCTTGCTAACTGATTTACCACATTTCTTTTCCAAAGAGCAACTGGATATACGATATATTTGTTTGATATGGTCAACAATCATTATTTTCTTAATTATATTTTTATCACCAGGGTTACGGTTGCTAGTAGGCCTAAACTTTTTTTACTTGATATTAAATGACTTTGGCCGTCTGCCCAAAATACCAAAATTCATATAGTGGCTAATTTGTTTACCAAATCTGTTCGACCTAAGCTGAAATAGTTGTATTTATGCTAATGTTTAAATTTATTGTATAGGTTTAATGGTTATTTTACCTGACTGCTAAGAAAGCATAAATGCTTGTTAGTAAGCAACCAGAGGACCGACGGCTTTAGGTCCTCTCCGAGAAATGATATTGAATTATCATAACTTCATGAATCTATTTTGTTAATTACTTAATATTTTTCTGTAGATTGTACCATTCTCATCTGAAGAAGTACATTTCTTGATTTAAATTATAGAGGGGACAAAATGCAAATTTCATGCACCGACGTCTCTTGTTCGTAAATACCCTTGGCGGACGATCCGTTATTCTGTTTTGTATAAAAGAGTTGCATGTGTGAATGCATATATTTAGAACACTTGCGAACTGCTTAATTAATTCAGTTCTAAATCCAGAGTTGCTTTCACGTGAAACTTCGAAAGCAAGCCTATCCAAGATGATGACGTCAGATCAAACTAGCGATTTCTTGACGAAGTCTCACATTGCCCTGTCATATCGGGCGCTGCGCCACATTTGGCGCAAAATCAAGAAAATGGATCAGGCGGGGAGCTCAGCTGCAACAACATTGCGGGTCTCGTGAAGTCTGTTGAAGAGTCAGCTCGCTGACGAGTGACGACATGCTTTAAAAGGTGAAAGTTGTTCTCAAGTTGGTGTATTTGAAATCTTCTGGGAGTGGTAACATGCCATGGAACAATACTGATCTTAAACTTCAATCTTTGCATTCAGTTCCGATCACAGAGGCAATTTAAAGACAAGTAGGACGGCTTGTGTTCTTACAGCATGTACCTCACCACTTGTGCAGATTATCAACATTACGCGTATATACCAGGGAGATGAGATAGAACGTGTTTAAATCCAAGAATTTCATGTTGACTAAACTCATTGAATTTATACCTGTGCATCACAGTGTAGTCACGGAGTAGATTCTTAACATATTCACACGGTTGACATTGAGGCCACTTTGTGCACATACTGTGGTCACAATTCTCGACACATTATAGATTGGAAAACTAAATGTTGACAGTATGAACTGTTTTTACATCTTTTACACTCTTTCCATAATGACTTTTGTGTATATATCTTTTACAAACTCTTTCCATACTGTGTTTACATCTTTAACACGCTCTTTCCATAGTATACTTATATCTTTCCCACACTCTTTCCACACTGTGTACATATCTTTTACACACTCTTTCCACACTGTGTACATATCTTTTACACACTCTTTCCACACTGTGTACATATCTTTTACACACTCTTTCCACACTGTGTACATATCTTTTACACACTCTTTCCACACTGTGTACATATCTTTTACACACTCTTTCCACACTGTGTACATAATTTTGTACACACTCTTTCCATTATGTGTAAATATCTTGTACACACTCTTTCCATAATGTTTTTACATGTTTACACACTCTTTCCGTAATATGTACATATCTTGCACACATTCTTTCAGTAATGTGTAAATAACTTTTACACACTCTTTCCACACTCTTTCCTTAATGTGTTCATATGTTTTGTATATTCGTTCAACTCTGAGTGACATGACATTGCTCTTTCTAATAGGGATTTGGCAACCTTTTCCATTTCCAGTTCTTCTCATTGTGCAAATAGCTTGACTCTTGAGAACCGAAACGAAGTGAATCTAGCTGGTTTGTTATCAGGACATCATGATGTTTTTTTCTCTCGCATGGTTGGTTTAATTTGTTCTTATGTAGACCATTATAACCATCACATGGTTCGTATTACATGTATATGAATTTCCCCGGCTATATGTAGTACATGTTACAATGTGATGATATGCCATATATTGTCAGTCTACGGTCATATTGTTTCACACGGTATGGTAATAATGGGGACACGATGTAATTTATCCCATACTGTCAACAATCACAATCCTGATCATGTCGATTGGGGTAAAAATTGTGTACCCCTCCGTCTAACAGCACACTTCTAATAGGGGTTACATTACCATTTTGATGTACCCTTTGGGCTTGGTCTACCATTGCGCTCCTGATAGGGGTAACATTACTGACTCCATGTACCCCTTGGTCTACAATCACGCTCCTGATAGGGGTAATATTACTGACTCCGTGTACCCCTCCCCCCCCCCGGCTATCATTACACTCCTGATATGGGTAACATTACTGACTTCATGTACCCCTTAGTCTGGCTTAAGCTCATGACAGGGGTAACATTACTAACTCCATGTACCCCTCCGTCTACCATCACGCTCTTGAGAGGGGTAACATTACCAATACAATGTACCCTCGGTATGTGATGTCAACCTACTGGCTAGAAGAGATAATGAGGGGGTTGTCAAGGGGATACATCATCACTGGTATCGGTGCCCCCCTTCGAGACTCATCGCTCTACCAAGTGTGAATTAACAACGTCCTTGATCGCTAACTTGATGGTGAGAGAGTTGGGGGCTCGATGTTGGTCCAACAGGGGTGTCAACATTATGTTAAACCACAGTTCCTCTACCGGTGCATAGATCTATGTTTCCACATCTGTCAAGTGCAACTTTACCTGTTGTTATAACCTTCTCAATGGTTCATAGAAAAGTCAAATTCTGAAGAAATACGTAATTTGACAACTGCAAAATGTAGCAGTCTTCACGGGAAGTTTTAAGTTTTTGACTTTTTTAAAGGTGGACAGATCGGTATAAGTAAGCCAAAATCGGGGCAAAAATAATATACATGTCTATTATTTCATTTGAGGGAAGGTTTTCCTTAGAATTAAACATAACCCTTTAAATACATCTAGAATTTAATAACAAAAGTATTATTAGCACAATTTATATGTTGAACGTGAGTTACCTAATAAACCTGTGTCAGGGGTGTTTCTAAAAGAAAATCTACTTCAACATGTTCATCGTTTTACAATTTTCCATTTTCAGTGCTAAGACACTCAATATCTCCAAGTTCATCGATGGTTACTACACTTGCTGCTGTCATTCTCTGGCGCGAGGTCCCACGGATAAAAGGAGAAATTTTGTCTGATGAATTACCATGTCCATGTCCCTTACCCGCTATGCCAATGACCCGTGACCACGGTCGGTATGAGGTCATCGCCAAACTAATAAATCTTACTAGAAACAGGTACACGTATAAATAGTGTCCCTGGAGTATACTTTAAAAAATGTCACACTGCTGTTCCAACTTTCTTTATATTCATTTTTAGTATAATACCTTCAGGAGTCTTTTCAACTTCGATTGCTTTCTTCGCATTTCCTCACGGTCGCTCATTTGCTACATGTGCATTTTTGCATTAAAAATTGTTGTGCAACACGATGTCTTTGCAAATTAACAATTTCCGGCCTTGATTAGCTCCTTGCCAAACCTTTAAACGCCGGTATAGATTCGTCTTGCATTAGAAACAGATACATAATCGTGAAGCCTTTGGTATGTCTGTCCCAAAATAAATGCAATGTGAAATATAAAGACTGAAAGGATAAATGTTAAACTGCTATCTTGTCATACGTTATGGAAGAGGTATATAGTGGATTTAAAAAATCGAACTATTTTGAAGAAAACACCAACTTCCCTGCAATCGCGATTTGTTTATTTTCGTATTATGCATTTGACCTAGTTTCGGAAAATATGTTTGTGTCATCATTCGGAATTTGTTCATGCAATGTCAGGGTGAAATCATTATATTATTTTGCCAGAATATCAGATGTTAAACATTTCATCACAAGACATAAATGATATACAGTTCACGGCGTAATTCAATATGTCGCGACAGTAAATCTAAAAAACAGTGTTTCATGGTGGAAAAATATCAACCTCGGCTTCAGTGGCGTAATTGTAGGGGCATGATGGGGGCATGGGACCTCATGGATGGCGCAGAAGGGAGAAAAAGAAAGGAATAGGGGGGAAACGACGAGACAGAAGATTTTAAAAATCCCTCCTACATGCTTCTTTTGATCTGGGGCCTTTTAATTTCGCATTTCATTTACTGAGTAAAACGAGACAGAAGATTATAAAGGAAGATTATAAAACCTCCTTCTATACATGCTTCTCTTGATCTGGGGCCTTTTAATTTCGCATTTTATTTACTGAGTAAAACGAGTGCTCCCATGATTCCAGCACCCCCCCCCCCCAATCATTGGCGATGCTACGCCCTGCATATATCTATCTGTACAAGTTCATCCACTGCTTGGTCCAAGTTCTTTTTTAATGGCTAGGTCATGAAGATAATGGTTCCGTGCTATTCCATAAAGTAAACTCAAAAACGTCATCCGACAACAAAGATGATTTCGACATCAATCTTCCACTCAATTATCCTTCAACTTTTATCTTGGACAATCGTTGATGTATGGATACCGCCAAGTCTTGTTTATGAGGGAAGAATGCATTGCAATTGATATTAGATTGACCATAATTCATTATTGTCACCCGTTCTTGTCAGGCATGGTCTGCCTTTTGACACGGCGCTGATTTGGAATTTGACGGATGAGTTCAAAGGAAGATAAGGGTGCTAGCTGTCACGATCACCAAATTTTCTGTCGGAAACATCTTGTCTGTTTTCATGTCAATATTGTGAGAAATCCACATATATTTTATTCAAATAGGTATAGCATGATAATATTTAAAGATGTGACAAAATCAGACGAGTGTTAGCCCGTTAACCAAGAAAGGCGAATGACAGTGAATCCGTTCTCTCTGACATGAAATGTATTTGAAATCATGGCATTTCAGGGGCGTTTCGTTGGCCCGCTTAGCAAGCTTAGTAAGACCCCCCCCCCAAAAAAAAAAGAGAGAATAATCTGAGGTTTTTGTAAGATTGTAAGATAGCTATATACAGGACTTGTCATTCTTCATTTAGTGGTGGTAGCTCTAGCGAGCACCCCCAAGCGAGAGGGGAGTACCGAGTAGAAGGGGGAAAGGGAAGGGAAGGGAAGGAATGGTAAGGTGAAGAGAAGATGATAACAGAAACTTCCTACGTTCTCCCCCAAACGCAGTAGCTCTGCTCTCTCGAGTGTCATTCCTCCAGTAAGACCGACACCCTTGCCCCAACACAAGTGCTCCTCCCCCTCAATAACTGGACTCAAGCTACCCCACTACTTTCATATCCTCCCCCCCCCCCCGAAATATTAAAACAGCGCCTTTAACCATAGAGCACTTCTCGGCCATCAACGAATATGGCCGAATCAATATTGGCAATACACTTACTCCAATGAAACGATATGTAAAGATCGTTTGATTGAGGTAAACATGCTTTTCACTGCTGATGCAATGTCATTGAGAAAGTGTCAAAAGGCTGGTTGACCATCTTTGAATAGTTGTGAAGTGGTCATTCGCAAAGGACGGGAGCATTTTTGCAGCCAGTGAAGCCTTAATTCAGTTGATATCAGGTACGATTTTATTATACTGTCTAAGGATGATTTTTAAATATATTTTTCCTGCCAAAATAGTATCTAGTAGTATTTAGAGCAGTCACGAGTCCATATGACATTTCGGTAAAAATATGGATTAGTCCAGGAGTATATGCATTAATATTTATCAATTGTGAAACGCAGTTAATTCTTTCTTTTCTTCAAAAAAAAAAATGCAACTATAAAGTAATAACATTTAGTGTAGATTTTTTTCTTTAAAAAGTGGATTAATATTCTTCTCTTATCGTTGTATAGCTTGTTTGTTTTCTTCTTATCAGTATGTTGTATCATATTTTGTCTGTCTTCCTAAAGTCTTATCCTTTTTCGTTACTGGTATTAAATTCAATCGCTTTACTTCCTTTGTTTATCTTCCCGATTCTACCCTCCCTTTCTTCAAAAAGGGCATCAAATTTACACAAAACATTTCTTAGAAACTCTCGAAATATCAAACCACATCACGATTTTGCTATTGTGTACCGTGTAATCCATTGTGACATACGTCGAAATTGACGGCGACAGTAATCATAATTATACTGGGATGAATGCTCAGCAGGAATAGTATTGTGCTACAGTCACCTCATACAGTCTCTAACCGCATATAGTTTACTCCGGCTGCGAATTTCAGTCTTTATCCCTGTTCTCTTTTGCCTAACATAGCAGTGTCATCAGGAAAATGACATGGGAGAAGCGGGGTCAACAAAATGCGTCCTAAAAAAAATGTCGGTTTTGAAGAGTTCTGACGCCCCACGAGACCTACATCCCGCTCCCATAGGTCCTGATAACCTCTCTAAGAATTCATGAGACCGAACATGTTGGTCTCGTGGGCCTTCTAAAAAGTGACAGTATTCAGTGTGTCATGGTAAAGGCGGCCCACGACAGACGGTCTCTTGGGATTGTCCGCTCTCATAAAAATATCCAAAAGGTAACCGAAAAATAATAATTTGAATAAAGCCTGGCTTTCTAAGAATTCTGAAAACAGATGCATATGGTACCATGATACCAAACCGTCTGCCAATGCTGGACCACAGTGCACTCATGCAGGGGGCATCGGGTACACGAACTCCAGGTAAAATTGAGGAGCTTTATGTAACATCACATAAAAGTATGCCCATCACCAGGACCCATATTTAACATTTTGTTGTTGCTTATTTTATGTGGTGTATTTGTTGTTGTTGGGTTGGGATTTCGTTTGTTTGTATGTGTGATTGTGACATTAACAAACAAAAAAATATTTGAGAGCAACAATCCTTTTTAATTCATTCAGTAAAGCTTACTGATTTTTTATATAATCAATCACACTCGCCATTATTCTGTTCGGTCTCGATGCTAAATCTGTCGCTATACTCACTACTGTTTCTTTTGCTGCATTCATACTTTACAATGTCCATTTAAAGTCTTTCCATATCTGCATACCATTAAGACGTTGACTCTTCTAAATCAAACCCAACGCTGCGGGAGTCTTCTTCCAGAATAACCAGACCCTCTTCATGTTCTCTTGTTAAACTGCCAAGATGTCTCATTGAGGTAGCCTCGCTTGATTGCGATGTCGGACAGGTGCTTGTCGAATACTGGTATTGAACCAGTGCTTCTTTTCATGAGTCAATAACATTGACCAAAACATTTCGATGTGCTTTGAACTTTTACAAAACAAATATAGTGGCGGATACAGAGAGGCTGACGGATGCAGTCTTTTTTGTGTTTTTTTGTTTGGGGTGGGGGGGAAGATCATTCAGAAAAACCTTCGGTATGGCCTATAATATATATATTGGAGGGGGGATGGCAAAATTTACTTGCTTGTACCTAACATATACAATTTAGATTTTAAAGGTGTATGGGTGGTTGTACGCCTAAACCCTATCACTGCAAGGGAGGAGGAGGTGCGCGACCCATCCATTTTGTCGATGCTTTATTCTATTTTATTTTTGACATTTTTTGTTGGGGGAGGGGGTTGTTTCATGCGCTCATCATACAGTTGGTGATGCATTGTGGGACTTGGCTGTCGACAAATCGGGACATTGTGAGCAGCATTATGGCAGTATACGTAAAGTCGTGTCAGGAGAATACCTAGACCGAAAACTTCAGTCTCTCTAATCGTCGGTTGTTCCACTGAGACTACGTCTGGCTCCACTAGACCTCCGATTATAGAGACTGAAGATTGTCCTATCGGGACTGTACGGAACCAATGGTTCGGTTCGGCAGGACCGCGATGAATGAGATATGCTACGAGATTTTCACTCTTTACATCCTCACACATGCTGCAATATGACAATAATTAGAGTCTAATTAAAAATAACATATATATAGCTTATTTGACTTACGATAGCTTGCTCATTTAGATCCTAAATTAATGATTAATCCGAGAAAGTCTCGTCGTCAACATTATCCGTCTTGGTTTTAGTTGATGAATATTATTTTTTTCTTTTCGAACGTCCAATAGCTACCGTAGCTACATACATTAGAAACGGTCAGACATTTTCTGATAGAATGTCCAAAGTATATAATAGAGAGGGCCATGTTAATGTCAGAAGTTAATATTTCCAAGGAAGAGGACATTATGATATGTTTACGAGAAAGTGACTCTCGTGTACAAATGGCAATTGCTCGCTTCGTTTTTAGAACGAAGCGATTATGTAAAAAGTAAAATCAAAAAGAGATGAAAAACAGAAACCACAATCAATTTGAGCTGAATAGAAGAGAAAATAGGTATTTTGTGTATAACCTTATAGGCCTATTAGTGTATTGATTATTTGAAGTTTTGATCGTATAGACCTATACCTTATTTAGGCATCTTTACAAACAAATAATTGAAACAATTTATCATTATTTATTTGACCAATCGGAAAACATATCTTAATACTACACACATCTTTAGGGAAGTGGAAAGGAGAGAGAGAGAGAAGGATACAATCTGCTGGCCAGGGTGACAAAAGAAAGCATGTCACCCCCTTTTGAATGATTATAGTAGTTAAAAGTCATGCACTATATAAATAATCTCATGAACTAACTCATATAAACTAATAAAGCCCACAAGTGTTTTGCTTATGCAGTTGTTTTTCTCCTAATAAATAAATAAACCCTCACATACAGGTACACGACGCCCCTTTGTCTATGCCAGAGTGACCTAGGTTGAGTTTATCAACCGAGAAGCGTACGGCGTAACGTAACTCGCTGGGCTGGTAAGAAGGCATCATAGAAAGGACAGGGCCAGCGTGAGTTGGAACTGTGTGCGGATCGTGGTTAAATTTGAAATAATTTTTTGTTTTTAATTTTTTTTTTGTGGAATATGACTAATATTATATTAAAATGAGATTGGAAAAGGAAAGAAAAAATAATAATTTTACCAAGACACTAAAAGAAAGAGATGCGATGAAATTGGCAACAATAGTCAATTTTGACAAATAGCCATTATAAAACCAAACGAACAACAACAACAACGAGTCGGCCCGGCTTGACCAACGAACTCCCACGAAACGAGTGCTCTGATTGGCCATTGGCTATGTTTTGGTAGGTGGACCCGGAAATATATCGGCCGCCGGGTAATATTTCGAATGCATGAACGTAAGTGCTTCGCGGTTCTGAGGAACAAATTGGATAATTCATATAAGTAAGTCCGAAAATTTCACATTCTATAATAGGTTAGCAAATTTTGAAAACTGTAATTAGGAGATATATAGACCGACCTAATTTACATCTGATTTAGAAATCAGGAAATTAGATCTAGATAAAGAAAATCGGGGGAGAAATGTCGGTAACGAAAAGCTGTTACGCTGTGGCTCTAATTTACCCCCACGGTACGAGATCTCTGGGTTGCCATCTGTATTGGGGAATGACAACAAATGTCAGTTTTATTAAAGAAATGACCCAAATCAGATGGTTATTGCTGTCTAGAGAATACCATGCCTTTAAAGTCACACAGTATTCGGTGTACATGTACATGTGTATTGATCTGGTAGTGGTATTGATTCAAAATAAACTAACACCAGATAGAGGTCAACTACCAATCAATGTGTCTGTGTTTTCCAAGGTTTCTGAAGCAGCAAACTTGTTGTCCCTACAGAAAATACTCCAAATTGCCTTTACATTTCGAGGGTGAGGGAAATTTGATATGATGAGAATTCGTTCGTACAAGTGAAGTCCTCTTAATACCTGTTGTTGGGAAAACACCCGGATGGTGTCTTACTCTAATTCCCCGTGAAAACCAACTACTATGAGCCTTTAATGCTCCACTGCACTACTTGTAACTACTTGTGCCCTCTAACAAACAATGCCTAATCGGTGACCATTGGTCCCCCGTGATCCTCTTTTCTTATGTTATTTAAAAGCTGAGTTGATGAGATAACCACCTGTCCAGTGACCTTGCAGGGTGGTCTAATCCCTACTTTACACTAGTACAGATGGCCTTTAAGTCTCCGGCTGTGTCACTTAAGTACAGGGTATATGCAGTGTGCCGTCATCGTACTCTCAAAAATACAGACGTTCTTACGCAAAACGAAGGACGAGTGTGTGTTCTTGCGATCTAGTACATGTTGGCGAATCCAGCATTGTTTTGGGGAATCCTGTACGTGATCTTTCGAACTTTGGCCCAAAATCAAAGAAATGTCTTACGTTGGAAACTTTACCTCATTCCTGGCCACAAGAAGTTCTGAAGACCTTCATCATCAACCCCTGTCTGTACTTTTCATGCTTGCTTATTGGAAAATGTTCAACAAACTTGTTGGGAATTAATCAGACCCCTCCCCCCCTCCCCCATTAAAAAAAACGTTCTGGTTCTGCCCCTGGATAAAAGTTGTAAGCATCATGTGAAACATACATTTGAGTTCCGGTCATGAGTTTGCAGTTGAAAGGAGCTGTCATGCAGCCAAACAAAATAATGAACATAAGAATTTGTATATACTATCAGGTTTTGGGAATCATAGAAATAATAAGAAATCGACTGTATAAAGTCTCAATGAAAGTCACAACCGTACACTGTACACTGAACTATTTATATGGGACTTCACAAACAGATGATATGAACATTTTGTTCTAAACACCTCAGCCATTTTTCGTCATAATTATTTTGAAAATGAGGGCATTTGAACAGCCATCCTTTTCAAAACGCAATTTGGTCGATGATTTTCTTCCACACTGACAATTTTTGTTTAAAGAATGGAATAACTGGCAATATATTCCTTTCCCACAAATCACTTCCTCTTGAAGCACGCTGATGCTTTCAATGACATTCTGAATCGTCTTAATTTTTGATTTTTTTTTTTTTTGTCATGCCTCTGTGCAGTGGAATCCCGCTTGGTTTTCTAATTCGAACATTTACTGGCATAAAGGTTACGCTGAAGTGCATCATTATATCTTTCTATTAGAATAGTTTGGCAATTAATTATGGGAAGAGATCCGGGTACAAATCCGGGGATCAGTAATGACTGTGCATAATATTATTGATTATGGGTTGTGAGAAAGTAGAATGGCATACAACGATGAAATGGTTGCCTAATTATGTCAATCTTTTATTATAATCATACAGATATTAAAACAAGAGAAGTATTCATTCCAACAAATCCAACTGATTTTGAAAGGTTACGTTAGGTTGTAGCAATTACTCATTCTTGTCTCTCAGATTCTCTTCTCTGTCTGTCTGTCTGTCTCTCTCTCTCTCTCTGCAAATCTTTTAGTTTTCACTTGCCTCACTTGTTTTTTTTTCTTCTTCGATATTCTTTTAATTTCTATTGACGTATCGCAAAAAATGCTATTCTGGTATCATCAACAATTCGGTTTTTTAATTTTCCTTCCCATAAACCAAAAATATCAAATCAGTTACTTCTATATTAAATAAGTTCGACGGCTCAGTTTGTTGTTGTTGCAGATGTTGTTGTTGTAATTGTAGTCGTTGTTGTTTTCATCCAGAATATAGAGGAACAAAGTGCTCATATTAAATAACTAGGTGTCCGGGGGGGGGGGGGGGGCGTGTACACATGTTTTGGGGAGGCATGTGGTTTTATATAGCGATGAGTTCTGCACGCACTATCATTGTGTGTCCTGGGGGAGGGGGAAATAGTGAACATAATATAGGGGTAAATGCTCCGCCCTACTTTATATGGATATGCCTTGGATTAACCATGAGTCAATAATAACTATTAGCTTTCATAAAGTGACTTCGGAGAAACAAATCATATAACAATCATACTTTCGCACTCTGTTTCTAACTTCTAATTTCCTACTTGGATGGTCCGACAATGATACATTTTTGCAACACTAACATTTGCTCTAACGAGAGAGCTGGGAATTATTCAGCCCTTTTGAGGAGGAAACGAATTAACAAAGTCTTTTGATCCATTTTTATTACATACATTTGTCATATCATTTATCGTCTGACTCTGTTTATTTCCCTTGCACGAAACATCTTGGTTCGTGATTATTACACTCAGGGATTGTTCCCATTGCCAGTATAATGTGGATTGAGCTTTCGACCAGCCCAAGCAGGCCAGGCACCTTCATAATACGACCCTATGGGAAATAGATTTACATGTGCACAACCTTCAGAGGAAGAGATATGTGTACAATACAACAAATACACTTGAATAGACCTCAATGTCTCTATTCTAAAGGGCTTAGATAATTTAGTTTGTCTTTTTGGACTCGTAAAGCAATTATTTCAACATTATTGATGAAATTCATGGATATTATACTATGAGCTTCTTATAATAACATTATTATTATCATTATTATCATTATCATCATCATCATCATCATCATCGTTGTTGATGTTGTTGGTATAATTTTTCTTTTTATTTTCAGTAGCATTGCTATTAATATTATCAATCATCATCATCATCATCATCATAATTATAATTATCAAAATGATTACTGTTAATGTCTTTACTATTGTCATCATTCAAGTATGAGTTAGGCCAGAGAGAGAGGTAAAAAACGGTCGGCAATGTGAATGCACCATATACAGCCGTGTATGAGGGAAATGTATTGAACATCTAAGAGCATTACTGTATAATCCCGCGAGGATGCAACATCATGATCTGATAATCCCAAATTAAGAAATTAAATATTATTATAAGCTCTCCCCTAGGAGAGTTTCACTGGTGCAATGTTCTATGACGTCATGTGTTAAAGGGCAATAAAGCACTTGAGGGTAATAAACGTGTCGTGGATGATAATTATATATCCTTGGACTAATCGTTGACATTTGCTTACCGATCCGTCTTCTTACACTTTGATTTCCAATGCTCAAGAAATATAAGGTTGGATAACATAATTGATTCTTCAATAAGAAATTGTGACTTTTACCTTTGGAGGTTGCTACAGTACATGACTAGTAGTAGAATAAGTTGTTGTTGTTGTTGTTGTTGTCGTCGTTGTTGTTGTTTTTGTTGTTGCTGTTGTAGTAGTAGTAGTTGCTGTTGTAGTAGTAGTAGTAGTAGTAGTAGTAGTAGTAGTAGTAGTAGTAGAAGATGCAGCAGCAGCAGTGGCAGTAGTACAATTAGTAGGCCACTTTGTTTTTAAGGCTGTACGAAATTAGTGTCACAAAAATTACATATCCCAAAGTAGTTACAGTTATAAGGCCTTAAAAAGGATGTATTGCCCTTTAGGTGCCAAAACATGGATCGGTCGGTCGTTTTGTTTACTTTTTTTTACTTTTATTTTGGTCTCCCTACTTGGGCTGATATTTCTCAAATTTGAATGCTTTAACACATTTTTTGCTTTAAAAAAACGGTAACAAAAGAAAAAACTTTTCTTTAATGCCGACCGTATATTTCAAGATTTTGGGGTCGGTCGCAAAGGGCAATACAACATCTTTTTTTTAAGGCCTATATAGCGGAGTATCCAACCATCTATAAGGGGTGGATACATATGCGCCATCGATGAACACCCTTGTGCCGTACGAGCCCCCCCCCCCCCCCTGAAAAGTATATTTATATTAAATTTGTTTTCAACAATATGTGCTTATTCACTGCTACTACAAAATTTACATTTGTAAAGCTCAATTGGATTTTTCTGGGCCTATATTATGGCCTGAACATAAATGGGCTGCACAAGCCACTATACTGTATTCACCATTATACACCTTGTCACAGTTCCCCAATATTTATGTATATCCTATTCCCTTCACAGTACGGGAAAGGAGAGTAATCAAGCAAGGCCAAACATTTTGATTAATCAAATCACTCTGAAATCAAGTTTGTTTCAAAATTTGTGAAACTAAGTGAAAACTTCCACACCAGTAGCACCGTCTGTGTAAGGGCTCATCGTCGCGTATACGCCCCTTATTGCGACCTACAATGATCAATTTTCTGTTTCCCGTCCTGGTAATTAAGTAACAGGCCGTGCGCATTTTTCAGAAATACACTTATTAAATTATTTTTAGCCTAATAAGTTTGGCATTTGGAATATGGGCCAACTTGTGTGCATGCTAAATATTTCGATCCTTACTCTAATAAACAATTACAAACTATTAATTCGAACACATCTTTGACTATACAAAGCAATTGATCTGAGGTGTATTATGAATGATGGTGGGTTTATCAATTAGGTAATAAATCAGTAAAGTTTGATGAACCTTACGCCATTGCTATTAAAACCCTTCTCAATTTATATTGATGATGTATTTTTATTTGAAAGTATGCTTTATTATTTATCTTTGGTCTTAAATATGCCATAAAATTATTTGTGGATCCATGGTGATTTGAAAATGTTCAGTGCCATTGTTTGGACGGATCCTATTGATCTTGTTTCAAGTAAACATCCATCTATAACGAAAAAGAAACATCATAAGCTTTGATTTTTCATCAGTTGCATAGTGCAAAAGGGTCCCCTTCCATAAGGCATTATTATCTACCTCTCCTGTTGGGCAAGTGCCCCTATAAACCTCCTGCCCTACAACGCTCGATGTTATACATTGGCTGCTGTTGTTTTTCCTGTTGCTGCTGATGTTCTCGCTGTTGTTGTTGTTGTTGTTGTTGTGTTGTCGCTGCTATTTATCATTGTTAATGTCGGTCTTACATTCCATAAAAGTGTGAACTTATTTACGAGATTTACCATTCAAAATACGTCTCAAGCACTTTTATCGTAATCATGCATGAATTCCCACAAGGTTCGTCCAGCTATAAGTTACATACGGTGTTTAATTTAAGGGAGTGGATATGGTAAACAGATCGATGTCAGCATTTTTCTGTTAGTTGCTAGATTTCTCAAAAGTTGTCTTTCATTAGAAAAAAATATGTCTGTAACAAACATAATAATGTAGTTATGTTATCAGATGTATACACGAGTCGCTGCTAGGAAAATACTCCAAGATGCCTGCAAAGAAAACAAAAAATAACAGCAGCAAATCCTTATCGCGTTTTGCATACTCATTCTACCCTGAAAAGTAGATCTCGGGAAGGAGGGCATAACACAAAAACGAAAAATGTAAACACTCAGCTAGTATGTTTGAGAATCCTGATTTCGTAAATACAAGAGGATCATTTCATTTAAATGAATGTCTAGAAACATTTACATGTTTAGATTTAAAACGATAGTTCATGTGATGATAATTATAATCATACGTGATGTACATGGTTAGAGTAACATACCATGATAACTTGGCAAATTAATTGCTTTTAGTTTTATATTTGATATATATAGATTTTAGATTAAAATTCGATAATAAATAACATATCTATATACTCAGAGTAAAATGATTGGTAGCAAGACATGATTAAGAGATAGAGGAGAGAGATCGACAGAGAGAGAGAGAGGGGGTAGAGGGTAGAGGGGGGACAGAGAGAAAGAGAGTGGGGGAGAGGGAGAGAAAGGGAAGAGGGATAGAGGGGGGGCAGAGAGAAAGAGAGTGGGGGAGAGGGAGAGAAAGGGAAGAGGGATAGAGGGGGGGGGGGGAAAGGGAAGAGGGATAGAGGGGGGGCAGAGAGAGGGAGAGAAAGGGAAGAGGGATAGAGGGGGGGGGGGCAGAGAGAAAGAGAGTGGGGGAGAGGGAGAGAAAGGGAAGAGGGATAGAGGGGGGGGCAGAGAGAAAGAGAGTGGGGGAGAGGGAGAGAAAGGGAAGAGGGATAGAGGGGGGGCAGAGAGAAAGAGAGTGGGGGAGAGGGAGAGAAAGGGAAGAGGGATAGAGGGGGGGGCAGAGAGAAAGAGAGTGGGGGAGAGGGAGAGAAAGGGAAGAGGGATAGAGGGGGGGCAGAGAGAAAGAGAGTGGGGGAGAGGGAGAGAAAGGGAAGAGGGATAGAGGGGGGGGCAGAGAGAAAGAGAGTGGGGGAGAGGGAGAGAAAGGGAAGAGGGATAGAGGGGGGGGCAGAGAGAAAGAGAGTGGGGGAGAGGGAGAGAAAGGGAAGAGGGATAGAGGGGGGGGGCAGAGAGAAAGAGAGTGGGGGAGAGGGAGAGAAAGGGAAGAGGGATAGAGGGGGGGCAGAGAGAAAGAGAGTGGGGGAGAGGGAGAGAAAGGGAAGAGGGATAGAGGGGGGCAGAGAGAAAGAGAGTGGGGGAGAGGGAGAGAAAGGGAAGAGGGATAGAGGGGGGCAGAGAGAAAGAGAGTGGGGGAGAGGGAGAGAAAGGGAAGAGGGATAGAGGGGGGACAGAGAGAAAGAGAGAGGTGGAGAGGGAGAAAGAGAGATTTGGGAGACAGATAGAAAGAGAGAGGGAGAGAAAGGGAGGGAGAGCAAGATAGAAAGTGTGAGAAAGAGAAGAAAACAGTGAAAGAGAGAGAGAGAGAAAGAGAGATGAAGAGAGAACGATGAGAAATGTTAACAGGTGTATCGTCGAAATAGACAGAGAGTGGTCCCAGTGGAATTCTAGCCTATACTCTAATAGCAAAAACAGGGTGATTGGTCTAAAAATGACGTCACAAATCATGACAAAAACATATCTGAATCATTTTGCTTGCCTCTATAATGCACCTGTTTTATATGATGAATACGTCCCCGGAATATATAGGTAGGCCTATTATTATTATGATTTCAAGGAATTATGCTATCAAATGCACACAGCGTGCATAGGTATCAAATGGCAGTCGGGTTTGGCCTTTAAATATTCTATGTTCTATGATTTAGCTGGTGCGAATTAAACGTTAAAGTGGCAGTCCACCCTGATATTAAGTTGGTTTTAATAGAAGCAGGGAGATGCTCCCTGATGGAAGCAACCAAAACAAAATGAGAGGAACAGATCAGTGAAAGATTGAGCGAATTTCGATTCAAAATAATAAAGTTAGGAATTGTTAAAGTTGCGATCAACCAAACACTAATTGGCAACTCTGTGACCTATCTTGCGAGCTCCACTCCCATTTGCTCAGTGCTAAAAAAAAAATCTGAAATTGTTATTTTCATATTCATGAACCCTAAATATAATCATTACAAATATGTTTCTGTACATCCCTTGTATGGAAACAAATCCGTCACCAATAACGAATAAAATGAAAGTTTATGAAATTTTATGTACAGGTCAAGATGGAGAGGTGAAGTATGTGGAACACAAACCAAACCAAATGGTTGGATTTTTTTAAATGCTAGCCCATGTATTTGTAGTCCTATAAACGGTTATACCAATATCCATATCTATGTGGGTCCCTGAATGTGATTTTCAGCAACATAGTTATTTCTGATCATTGCAAAACCTCACATCATAAAATATTACTTGTGCTCAACATAGTTCACCTTTCCGAATCCCGATAACATAATTATAGAGAGTTTATTTAAAAAATGAAATCTAGTTGTGACCAGTACTCACCTTTATCATTCAATTCTTCAGTTCTCTGACAATATTTCGAAACTATTCTTTGAATTCATTAGGGAGGTAAGAACAGATCATTTCCGATGTAACATCGTGACGCATTGGATGGTTATACGCTTGATTGGGAACTCAGAAAGATGTTCTCTTACTTCCATGGACAAACATCCATCATCAACGATTTACCTGATGAAAAAGCACCTTCCATAACTCGGTTATGCCAAGTTTGAAAGAGGACTATCCGCTAGGGGATGTACTTCATGCAGGGGCGTTCAGAATGATGGGGTAGGGTGGGGGATGTGTGTGCGACACCCCCGCTGAATTTCTTCAAAGCCGTAGTCCTGCTCTCATCATTGTTTTAATCTTTATTGAACCTTTTCTGGAATATATCTTTGTCTGACTACACCCCCCTCATTCAAAAGTCATATCAACGCCCCCGTCTTGTAGAATCATTTATCATTCATGTGTACAGGAAATTAACCTAGGAATTCACGTCCTAAGAATAGATGGGTAAGTCATTAAAATCATATACAGATTTTAATAAAAATGGATATAGGGATTGCAGACTTCCCCACTCATCTTCCGAAGAATTTATGGACTTTATGGTATCTTCAAAAGAGAAATCTTTCCAAGAGGGTCATTGACCATTTTTGTTCGTGTGCGTTTTCTCTTAAGAAAAGACATTGAATATTGATGAATTTGTTCTTAAAGTGTTTATTTAGTCTAATGTGGAGGGCACTAGACTAAACAAATATGTCAGGAAAAAAATGGTTAGATTAGTATAGACATTAACAATTCTAAATGTAGACTTTTATTGAGGAAAAGTCAAAATCTTTACGGGGAAAACCCATCCAGGTACCGGTCGAATGCATATCATGGATACGGAGCACATTGAAGGTTCGTGTAATTCTACGTAAGCCCTGATTTTACCTCTTTTTGACAGTAATGGCACAGTGGTCAAGCCCCCCCCCCCCCCCTTTTAGTCGGGGGCGACTAAAAGGATAGAGAAAAAGAGTAAGAGGAGAGGGAGAGCTGAGGCAATTTAGAAAAGATGATTTCAAATGGCTCTTTTCCACGCCCTCTCCTCGTTCGATGGATGGGCTTTCTTGCGTTGCATCCAACTTGTAAGACCACCGATACCGCCCCCATGACACCAGCGCCCCCAAAATGCCCGGACCTACGCTACGCCAGTGGCACACAGTCTTGACGCTGATTTTAGATCATCATCATAATCATCAAGTCTTCCATTGGCGTATCCAGACTGGCCTCGATCAGGAGGGCAACAATTTGGTAGTTTCAAATGAGAAGTATTGACTTACAAAATTAATGATCCCTAAAAAATAATGCTGCAAACATGTATTATCATGTTCGGGCATCGGTGAGGAGGGGGAAATTGCCCCTCTTGCACACCCTTCAATCAAATACACTGGTGAAGCTTTTCTTTAATAATTATGACATGCGCTTTTCCCTACGTTTGTAGACCAGGGTCAACGTCCTAACAATCCTTACCCCTCACCAAGGGGGCTCACCTGCCTTTGTAAGATCATAATCAGACGAGATTTCACTGTAGATTCATTTCCTTGTATAACACGGAGATGATTCCACGAAAGTAATTGTTCCTCTCTCTGCAGCGGGTC
>JAVYIG010017651.1:0-25037 GCA_035222895.1 Strongylocentrotus droebachiensis | reverse complement strand
CCCCTATTTGATGGATCAGCTAATTAGGGAGGCATTCACTCCGCTCAGTCCAAACGTTTGACCATAGCACTTACATGTACACTGTACATGTACATGTACATTTGTATTTCAAGAGTGGATCATTACAGAAACATATTATACAAATATTGTTAAAGGGTACCAAAACCTCCATACTAAGTTACTTTTATTGTAAAGTTTAAGATATTTGAATAAAATCAGTGAAAATTTGAATAAAATCGAGCAAGGAATAAGGAAGTTAAAGCTTTTTGAAATGACTAGTCACTAGAGGGTGATATTTTATTTTTGACATCATTTGTGGACAACTCTCCAAGCCTTTTGTACATCAAATTTCATGTTTTTCCTTCTTTCTTGTGATTGAGATAATCTACTCCCCTGAAAGCAAGCTATAGAATGCAAAATGATATTCTACTTCACATGTTATGCAGTCGGATCAAGAACACAAATAAATACGAAGAAGACAAAAGAATTGTCTTTGCCTCACTATCAACTACTGTAAGAGTAGAAATATTTGCGATACATTAATTTTTCGCAATAAGATCGGCTAGCGCAATTTTTTAGAACTCACGTAATTTTAAGCTTGACTTCTAATGCGTGTCTTGAACAGGCTGAATTGCGTGTAACGCAAATTTAAGAACCAGCAAATATGTTTTAGGGTCGCTCATCGAAAAAACTTAATCACGCAGAAATAACAGCGTTTACAGTAATTGTTTTCTTTATATCGATAATATAGATTTCCAATTTCCCCCCTAAAACTCTTATTTCCTCACACCAGCATCCAAGTTGCATTGATATTAATATGTTTCTGTGTGGATGCACTAATAAAGAGTAATTGTTTTCAGGTAAATCATGACAAATTTGAATTTTGATAAACTATTTAATATACAAATCAATTGTATCATAAAATAGTATAAATTCTTCAAAATTCATTAAAGATTTGTGAAATATCATGCACGCAATATGATACAAATCATATAACCTGGGCAAAGGCATGGGGAAATAAAGTTTTTGAGGATTTAAAGGGAAATTAATGGGATAAAACTATAGAAAACAATTGAATTGGTTAGGCAATGACGTCACAAACCAAAAAACCAGTTGGCAATTTGTGTAGTGATTTTCTAAGTTCCATAGTTTTTCATACTTCATAACTTCCTTATGGGTTATCCGATATTAAGGCTGTGCATAACCGTGTAATGAGGAGCTCGAGTATACTCCCAGGCTTACAGGCGAATTCTCAAATACCCGGTCGCCATGTTTTTTTTAAATAAAAAATAAATTAAAAAATTGCCACCACCATACTACGTTAGAAGTATCCCAGGTCTGTCTCCGAAAACTCAAGCGATTTTACTTCGAGTTGCAGTTGAAGGGGGAGGGGTAAGCGGACACTTTTTTTTTTTTTTGTGAAGTCCCAAAAAAGTCGCAATGACTCAGCCCGCCGAAAAGTCGCTCAGTGTGAGGGGGGGGGGGGGGGGGGGGGAGTGTAAGCGGACACTTTTTTTTTTGAAGTCCCCAAAAATTCGCAACGACTCAGCCACCCGCTGAATAACCTGGGGGGGGGGGGGGGGGGGGGGGGGGGGGTAAGCGGACACTTTTTTTTTTTTTTTGAAGTCCCAAAAAAGTCGCAACGACTCAGCCCGCCAAAAAGTCGCTCAGTGGGGGGGGGGGGGGGGGGGGGGGGGGGGGGGGGGGGGGTGAGAGGTCACTTTTTTTTTTTTTTTTGGTCTCGAAATTTTAACATTTGACATTTTGTTCCGTTGGGGGGGGGGGGGGGGGTAAGGTCACCTTTTTTAGTTCAGCCATTGGCTTAATTATTATTATTTTTTTTTAAATTTTATTTTTATATAAAAAACAACAAAAAATCAAAAGGGGGCGGTTTTCACAAAACACATACACAAAATAACTCAAGGGGGGGGGGGTTTAACCACCGCCCCCCCCCCCCACCCCCCCCCCCCTGCGTAAGCGCCTGATATCAATTAGTAGGCGGTTTCTCGACAAAATATGTATGATTACGTATTAGTCAAAACATATTCTTTCACATGATTGGTAATAAGAGCTTCCATTTCATTTTTTTGAGAGGGGGGCGTTTCCAGAACTGGTCTTTACCTTTAAAACCAAAGATGACGTTGGGGGGGGGGGGGGGGGGGGTAAGGTCACCTTTTTTAGTTCAGCCATTGGCTTAATTATTATTATTTTTTTTTAAATTTTATTTTTATATAAAAAACAACAAAAAATCAAAAGGGGGCGGTTTTCACAAAACACATACACAAAATAACTCAAGGGGGGGGGGGGGTTTAACCACCGCCCCCCCCCCCTGCGTAAGCGCCTGATATCAATTAGTAGGCGGTTTCTCGACAAAATATGTATGATTACGTATTAGTCAAAACATATTCTTTCACATGATTGGTAATAAGAGCTTCCATTTCATTTTTTTGAGAGGGGGGCGTTTCCAGAACTGGTCTTTACCTTTAAAACCAAAGATGACATTTACTTTTCCTCCAAGTCCGGACATTTGGTCACCCTGGTACATGTACAGTACAGCAGTACCAAACACATTACATACATACTTAACAGATTTGAGGTCATTGTTTACGTTGATTGGCCATATACTCTTTATAAATAGAACTTGAGGTCTATTTCTGTTGCCCTGTTACAATTAAGTTATTCTTTAATTTCCTAATCGATGGTAGTGTTTGTGGAAGGGATTATTGATAAAGTGATCTTGGCTGGTCAGCAATCTATGTTGTACTAATTAAACACCCCGATGTACACATGTACCTGTGCAAGGATCTTTGATCAGATATTTGCTACAGTGACAATTTCTCCGGGTCGAAAGTACGAGGTTAGGGTTAGGTTTGCCATCAGATTATACATGAAGGTTAGGTTTAGGTTCAGGATTACATGTACAGGGGGGTGTTTCACAAAGACTAAGATCGACTTTAAGTTGGACTTAACTATGGCAGGCTGTTCATGCCATTGTATTAAGAACGTGATATAATATTTGTTTCTTCGATAATGAATTATAAAAAAATATAAATTCTGTAGATTTGTGACCATGATTTGTACGTCCCTTGAGAGACCAATGCCAGTAAATGATGAGAGAAAATTGTGGCATGAACGGCCTGCCATAGTTAAGTGCAACTTAGAGTCGATCCTAGTCTTTGTGAAACACCCCCAGGCATAGTATTGGGTCCAGGATGGAAGTGAGGAATTGGTTAGTGTAGGAAAATGCCTTGGAGCAATTGTCGCAGAAGCACCTGTCATTACAATGATGGATTGTCATGTATCACATTGATTAGATTAAGATTAGGATTGCAATATGATTAAACATGTAGGTTAGGTTTAAGATTAGGGTTGGATCCAGGATGGAATTTAGGAATTTGGTCAATGTAATATGTTACCTCAGAGCAACCCAAAGCGTACTCCTGAGAGGGCGACAAGCACTCATCACATGCATACACTCTTGTAGTTGATCTACAAATTACAAATTAAACTCCAGAATATCAGAGGTCCTGTTGTAATAACGTCATATTTGGGCCATTCAAACTAGTGCTGTAACCAAACGTTTAACCGTCCGGTATCCGACCGCCGATGGCGGATTCCGTTTTCAATTGGACGGTTTCGGTTAAACAAAAAAAAAAAAAAAAAAAAAAATTGTTTTTTTTTTTTTTTTTTTTTTTTTTTAAAGTTTCGATTTATGCCCCTCCACCTGGCAATGTCTCCCAGCTCAGTAATCTGTTTTTTGACTCACCACTCCGAAACTAAAACAACACTCCAATTTGTCTGTCATCTTCAATATGTACTTTATAATAAAAATTCATCCAACTTTTACACATGGCGTACCACAAGGTTCTATCCTAGGTCCTCTACTGTTTTTTTATTTACATTAATGATCTTACACATTCTTCTAAAAACGACATTGTTACTATTATTTGTGACAAGTTCACAAGCACAAATCAGCGCCTTCAAATGCACCTCGCAGTTAAATGAAAGTCCTGGCTTGCTGCCGTTTAACCGAAAACCGTCCGGTTTTGACTGGCGGTTAAACGGAATTGGAGATATCCGTGATATTACAGCACTAATTCAAACAAATATTCATGTTTAGCTTCCCCGCCCGCTTTTTTTTCTTTAAAAAAAAAAAAAAACAAAACAAAAACACTGCTAAAATTATCTATTTCTGATTAAATTAAAAAGTTAAAAAATGCTGGCGGCCATCTTCACAAATAGCCTGACTGTCAGGGAAAATTTACCGAGCTGCCATTTTGAGGTGCCATTTTGAAAACAAAACAAAAAAGGGCCTCCTCCTTCCTATTTCTCAAAAAGGCAGGACGCTATTTAATGTTTTTTTTTAAATTTGGCTTACACCATAATTGTGAGCTTGTTAGTTCAAAATGTATAGCCAGAAAGTTTATCTAACTGAATACTAAGCACTCACAAGATTGACAGTCCATTAGAGCCCAATGTTGGGTGCCCTAAAATGGAAACCAACATTTTTCAGTCAGTGTCAATTATGATACCAGTAGAAAGTTGGGAAGAGCATCCTTGCTGGTACTGTATTAAGATACAGTGCAGCGTACATGTCAGGCAGTGGCATGAGCATAAGATTTATGAGGCACAACATCTACTTGAAATCAAATGCTGAAGATGCCCTACTGCGTAAGATGATTAAAAGAGTACAACGTGAGAGATAGAACAATTATTTGTATTGGTCACTTCTGACGAATTAGGGGATCTGCAGCGATCTGAAAATGACGGCAAAATGATTGGCAAATGGCATTTCATGATCAACAATCCCTCACAGAGTGCTCAGTTCACTAAAGATTTCAAAGTCGTAGTCGAGTGGTTTAAGCACTTGACTTGAAATTCGAAGGTCGTGGTTCGATCCTGTACATGTACATGTCCTTTGGCCTGGCATTAATCTACATTTGCCACACTCGACCCAGGTGAGGTAAATGGGTACCTGGCAGGAATTAATTCCTTGAAATGCTAGAGCGCTGTAATGGCAACTAGGCTAAAGCTTGGGTAATAATTAATTTGTGCGCCTCGGAATAGAATTGTCTAGATACTAGATAGACGGCGCTATATACATGTAAATGCCTACCTATAGAACAAGTAGTGAAGAGTTTTAAGAGCATACAGATAATGAATACCAAAGTAATTTTGTTCTGTGGTGCAGACCAAAGGACGCACTGAAATAGAACATGTGACTTGAAAGTTTGGTCCAAACTTTTAGCTGCATTTTTATTGTACATGTATCTCTTCTCATGTTAAATATGGGGGCATTTGATGAGCAAACCTTTTCAACAGAAATGTCTATTCTATCAAACTGATACACAAAGCATGTGAGAGCTCACAAAATATTTCTCATCTTCACCAGAACCAAAATCTTTTTGAACTGCAGACATTTTGTACATGTGCAAAGAAAATTCCTCTGCACCCTGTACATGTATACGTGTACAAGCTCACAATCTATCACAGAGACGTCCTGTATTAATACTGTACCCTCATATTTCTTTCATTTTTACCAATTTTATGACGGCACTTTCCCTATTTTGATACCCCCACTCTTCCTGTCTTCTAAATGTAATGGTATTTGAAGCCAGGTCTCCCAAGCCACAAATGCTTGTACATACCAGCACATGTTGGCTTGGAAATAGTTTTACAGGGTAATATACGATGGGGTGGGGTTTCTAAATAGACGAAGATTGAAAGCTAGAACATTATTCACTGCAGAACTTTGCCGATAGTGGACATACTGTCATTCAAGAGTAGTGGAATTTTCTACGCGTGTGCTTATAGTTGCGCTTTGAACTCAGTGTAAACGGTGTGTGCTTGTACAGTGTAAGTATGAAATTGTATTTGCTCAATGATTCTGAGGCATTCCTTTTTTTCATGGGCTATTTCTTTTGATTTTTTGTTCATGTAATTTTCATTCACATTGATTCATTTAATATACATGTTTATGCACATTCTTTTAAAACTTTGAAAGTGTTCAAATTGGTGAGGAGGACGAGCTAATTTATTAAGACCTTCAGAAAAGTCTAAACTGCTATACATCGGTGATCTGGTGTGATCTGTTTACCTTCATTAACATGAAGTACATTCATGTACATGTATGTCATCAGACATAATGTACCGTATGATGTCAGTGCCCTTGGACCTCCAGACAAAAATGTTTGTTTTCTTGATCAATCTACTGATAACATCCAATGTCAGATCAAGTGTTTGAGACACGATTGTTCTTCGTGCCGAGATTAAATTGTTTATTCTGTTCATCAATTCTCTAGAGATTTTGCACTTGTAAGCAAAAAGATTGTACAGGTCAAAGGTTAATTTGACTAAGGAGAATGTGATTGCTGTAGAAGTTTTTAGACCTTTGAAATTATCATTCACTGCAGACAGTAGCAGCCCTTCAAATCCTTCTCACATGCAGTGTACATGTACATGTACAAGTATTTCATGTCAACGGTAAGTTTCAATTGAATCTGTGACCATTTAATTTACTGAAGAATAATGTTCATCAAATTATTCACCAAATCGTTACAGGCCTCCTTCATTTGTTTTTTTCTCTTATTGGATGACCTTTACAGAGGTACATGTACACTGTTTGCAATTCTCAACCCAGGTGTTAAATGGGGACCCAGTAGGATGCGAAAGCCAATGTACAGTACATGTAGCAATTTGAGCCTAGTACATGTAGCTCTTGCTTTAATGCTCCCCAGGGAGTGGAGAAAGTACATACATTGTGTGTGGGCAAGCCAGAATCCGATGACTGGGGTAATAATGTAAAGCACTTAGAAACTCGGACATTGCAGATGTATTAAGCGCTATATACATGTACATGTACAAGCAAAAATATTATTACAACAGCTTAATAAATGGAATGTACTGTACATGTACAGGTACATGTACATGTACAGGTACTGTCACATTTCCACTTCAGTAGTTTCTGTTTAATAGATGACTCCTTACACAAACTTTTTTCCATACCCCACCTTCTTTCCTCCCATCACAGATACTTGGCGACCGAACAGCGGAGAACGATCCACCCGAGATGTCTGCTTCGGCCGGGAAGGAAAGCGGCAAGGCTCCGCCCAGTCAGGGCGTGGCTGCTGCGTCCAACGGGAGTGCACCCCTTAGCCGCAAGCCGATGGAAACGTCCCAGAAGAGGGTTCTCTTTCAGATCTCTGAGGATTCAACGATGGACGATTCGCCCCCTCAGACGCCCAACAACAATGGGGAGCTATCGGACAGCGTCTTCACGGCGACAGAGACGGGAGCGAGCAACGGCAGTGATGTGGGAAACCTCAAACAGAAGAAACCTGGGAGGTAGGTCTTAAACTTAAAGCCTGTCTGTACTAGTTTGGCCAGGAGGGATTAGACCTCCCTGGTGGTCACTGACAGGTGGTTGTCTCATAAAACCAGCTTACATTAACATAAGAAAAAAAGGGATCATGGGAGAACAACGGGTACCGCTTAGGCATTGTTTGCTATATAGAGGGCGCAAGTAGCTACAAGTAGTACAGTCCCACTTTAAACCCATTAAATACTGGATTCTCTAATCCCCATAGACTTAATACGGAAACCACCCAGTTCCTTTAGGCAATGGGTTAACTATGAAGTCTGGTATAAAGAGTCACAGTAATTCATCTAGCTAGCGTTCATAGCATCCCATCACAGTAGGCCTACATAGGCGGTTCAATCCAAATAATGATTCCTTAATCTGGTTTCCATTAATAATAGTTAGCACTTCTTTGATGCTTGACTAGTATTGCTACTTTAGATATTAGCTGAACTTCCTACTAATTAAAGTATAAATAAAAGAGAGATGTAGATAAATTCATAGTTTACCTTTTTCTATCAATAATTTGATTGACCTTCTATGGAAATTTCATAAGCTTTGTAGAGTATTGAGAAGGATGCCCGTAAAAGCTTTGTGGTATAGTAGCAGACAAGGAGACTAAAAATTAATTACGAAAATGGCTGAAGCTTTGATGATGATCTGAAGAAACAAAATATGAAGTTTATTATCAATGGATTTAGTTCCAATTTTCTAGTAAATTTGATGATCCAGTGAGTGTACATGTACCTTGCACAGTGAAAATATCAACAGGCAAAGATGTTGATTTTGAATTAGAAGGCTACAAAAGAGCTCTTATGAATCTAGAAGAGAAATGAAAATAAAAGAAAGAGAGAGAAAAAGAAAATTGAGAAGAAATATTTTCACTGTCTGCATTGTACACTGTACTTTAAAACATTCAAATAAAACAATAATGGTACAATTTGGAGACTTAAAAGGGCATGACATTCTATCTTATGATTGTGCTCGTAACTTATACTCTGTACTTTGTGTATTGATAATGTACATGTACAGTACATTTTTGTTGAAATGTACATGTACCTTTGTGAACCAGTGTTGCTATTTATATGCAACAGCAAGCACTGCCGCTGGAGTTTGTTTTTTATGAAACTACAGGCCGGGCCAAACTTTAGCGATAACGATAGCGAAAGCGATAATGAAATAACTGTTCCCAAAATCTGTCCCCTATCAAGTCAGACTGCTTCGGTATTGAACCTCCCTCAGAGACTGTAGAGGTCTCATGGTCTAGTGAATATTTTAAAACGTCACCTGACTGTCAGGGGAAATAATATTTTAAAAATTTGGGGCCCTACTTTTCAAGCTTGCTTGCATGAAAATAACACTCTTTCATTTTGTTTGCATTGAACTCTATGCACATTTTTGGGGGGCTCTTTTATGACTTTTGTGGGCTTTTTGGGGCATTTCAGGGGCAAAGTCACCCAGAGCCTCCGTGTATTTTTTTCCCTTCTGACTGTAGTTTGAGTCCTGCAACGGCACTTTTTCACATTATTGTTACACTACTATGCCAGCATTAAAAGTTATCGTTATCACTCAGGTTTGACCAAGCCCTTTTTTTCAAATTCCTTTTCTTGCCGATGCCATTTGTTTTGCTACCCTCCCTCCCTTTTGGATGAGTCCCTCCCTCCGTTTCTGATGAGTACCTCCCTCCCTTTTGGATAAGTACCTCCCTCCCTCCCTTTCTGATGAGTCCCTCCCTCCCTTTCTGATGAGTACCTCCCTCCCTTTTGGATAAGTACCTCCCTCCCTCCCTTTCTGATGAGTCCCTCCCTCCCTTTCTGATGAGTACCTCCCTCCCTTTCTGATGAGTACCACCTTGATCTATCAATCCCGCTACGTTTCTTTGTTCTATATAGTCCAGGGAAAGATGCAGCCAAGTCCAGGTTTAGTGCCCTTGGCGCCCCTCACCTATGCCACCTCGTCTCCTCTGTAATGTCAATGTCACCGGAGAAGTAAGGGTCACGACCTTTAGCCGGGTCATTGTCCCAACCTTTTGTTGAATGTTGAATGTGTTTCATGTTTGTGTAGTCCCTACCATTTGCAGACAACTGTACATACTGAGCTTTGAAATAAAGCTTTAATTATTAAAGGAGACCTAGAGATTAGCTGAAATCTACAGAGCCTCATGTGGACATTTGAAATTATATGAGACACAAATCAAGTCATCATGTTCCTATAGGGCTCAAGTAAATTATTCAAATTTTCACTGGCTCAACCCCTCTCCCCAATAAAAAGAATTGGTTCATTATACCATTTGTCGTGCATGATTAGAGGTTGATTAGAGCACTGTGAAGCCAAAGAAAGGAAATGAAAGAAAGTCCATGACAGAATACAAGAAACTGACTCTGTTTTTTAATAATTATTTGCCCAACAGAAAGGATGCTTACTAATTTTTTTGTAAAAGTCTTGAATTTCTGATTTTAATACACATTATGAATCTGGACAATAAACAGAAGACATTTTTTGTCGTGCAAGTACACACAAGTTTGTAAATGTACACTCACATTTTTCAAAGAATGAAAACTTTGGAATATAATTTTGTCAGTTGTCAACACATCTCTTTTTGCTATCCTGCTATGCATGCACCTCTATCAAAGTGATACAATTTATTATTAATCATGTTTTTGACGAAAGAAATGTATTGATATATTTTACCCTACAATGCAGGGGAGAAACAAACAGTTGAACTGCAAATGGTAGATGTTGGATCGTTTTATTTATTTATTGTATGTTGCAAACTTGCATCTGATCCCACTGCAACTGCCTTAAAAGCCTGCAAGTAATATGTACATGTACTTACAATAGTTTTTTCTAGTTATTCTTGAATGCTTGAAATGGTATGCTCATTTTCTTTCCAAAAAAAAAAGTTGTTTAATACTTGTATGTATTTATTCATTTGCTTTTCCCCTTTCCTGTTTACATTTTATTGTTGAATGTTATGTTTCACATTCATTTTTGACCTTCGTTTACTGTTAAATTCTGGGCCTCGTCTTATAAAGAGTTTAAATGATCCCAACTACTGTATGTACATATTAGAGATAGGAGATTGCAAACTTGCGAATGATTGGAGGACTTTTGATTGATTTGGAATTTTGGATCAATCGTAACTCTTTATAAGACGGGGTCCTGAACTAGATACCGGTATGCACATTTACTTCTTTGTGGTCTTGTTTCCTCATGTCCAATGTACCATCTTGTTTCCATGTAGTCCGTGTCAAGTAACAAAATGTCTACTAATCAACATTATTAATGATCCAGCTTTAATATTAATAACTTTAAAGTGTACGCATTTTCAGGTAACGAAAGTCAACATGAATATTGGAATATTTCAGACAAAATATTTTTTTTCTCAAAAGAAAAAGAGAGAAATGAGTCCCCAAATCAATAAGTGTAACTATCGGGCATCAACACATCTTTTGCTCTTCATGTACAGTGTACAGTATGTACATTGTACATGTGTATGTATTAAATGCTGCTACATGTACTGTTATCAAAATATGATCATGAAATATTACTTCTACAAAGAGCTCTCATTAAACCTAGAAAATGACTTGTGTACTTTTACATGTACTTTTAAAAATGTACATGCTCACATAGACTACAGAACAGAACATTGAACCCACCAGGGGTTGGGGGGGGGGGGGGGGTCTGTCACATTGAGCATCGTGCACCATAAACACTGATCAAAGTCTCAAGTAGTTTTGATACCCTATACAGGACAAAAAGAGTCCCCAGGTGCATTATTTAAAGGGCATTGTGACCCTTATGCTTTCTTTTAGAGTCATTTTATTTCAAGGTTGGGTCTCCCTTTAAAGTGTACCAATCACTAACACATGAATTGCTATTGATGTAAAGTGCTTCCATGTTGCTAAATACATAAAATCAAAGTATGATATTCAAATATTATTTAGATCCAGTGTCAATAGACTCTTGGTAAACATTACAATGACTTGTGTATTCTAGTTGAGTTACGGGTACATGCTAGCATAAAATACGGAACAAAACACAGAACAAATGTCGGAATTGGGTTACATATGCTGGGTTTAATATTATCCTCTATTTTCTTTGTACTCCTTAACTGGTAAAATATTGATTCCTTAGTTGACTTAATACATTCTCCTTTTTCATGTGATGGGTACACTTAAAGCCATAACCAAACAACATTCTTGGCACTGCCATTTATTTACTCTGCACCTTATAATTTTTGTTTCAACAATCTCTATGTCTCATTCTCCCTCTACCTCTCGATTTTTGGTCTCTTCCCCTGCCTTGCTCCCCCCCCCCATACCTGTACAAATGTATGTAATTTTAATCCTATCCAATCAACACTCGAAGTAAAGTGGTCTCTTAATTAAAAAAAATACTGTATAGAGCAGACCCATTACCATTAAAAGTAACTTTGTCTGTCCTGTACATTGTACTCAATTGATTTTGAACCCTGGTACAAGATTTCATTATCTTGGTCCCAAAGGTGTTTGATGAAAAAGGTTCCACTCTATGTAAATCAGTTTAACAACTCATTATCCATACCCTTCGCAAGTTTTGTAATTTTCTGAGTATCTGACAACTTGATTTGTCCTGACCTATATTTTTTGAAAATGTGTTGTATAGTAAAACTTACATACATGAAGTAAGTTATTCAACACAGGCCCTTATTCAACCAGTCCATCTTTCATTCTTGAGATTAAAAAAAAAAAAAAAGCACATCAAATTTTCAAGGGGTATGAATAATTTAGTTGTTAACTGTATCTCATGAAACTGGAGGGATAGGAGCATTACACAATCATGTTTCTCAAGGGAAACTCCCTTATCATAAAACATCCACTCCGTGGTTTTAACATCCTTGTAAAAATGAAACCATACGTAAACATAGTTGCGACGTACACTGTATGAAAACATAAAAAAGTGAAAGAATATAGCCATTGTCATTTCAACCAACAAGTCATATGCTATAAACAATAATGCCTTTGTCATTGGTATTGTTTAGTGAAAACCGGCTTCAAATCTTGAATCTTCCAATGGCTAGTATTTGTGAAAGCATTTTTATCGCTTAGAAACTTCGGTTTAGTGCTTAGAGACTTCAGTGGTAAGCGCTTTATAAGCACCGTTTTTATTATTATTATTGTTATTATTATGATTATTATTATTATTATTTCATGTGTAATACATGTACATGTACATGTAGTTTGCCTTCCTGAATGAGATTAGAAAGATTACCAGCTACATGTACAGTACATGTATCCCTCAACATTTAGTATCTTTTTCTTCCATACATGTATATGAAAAAGCTAAACATGTTCATTGGTATGGTTTATTGAAACCTTTGAATCTTTCTAATGGATAGTATTTGTGAAAGCATATTAGTTTGCCTTCTTGAATGAGTTAAGAAAGAATACTAGCTTTTATGTACCCCTCATTTACATTAAGCATCATTTTCTTCCTGTCATTGCATGTGTATCTGTTCAGTGAAGTCTGTGATGACCAGTAAGTACAGAGTTTTTTCAAAAGAGTGCTGAATTTGCATGAAACTTTATGACTTTACTGTGCAAATGAACAAATACAAAATAGACTGGTTCCCCTTTCAGCAAGAGACACAGACTTTTTATTCACATTCCTACAAATGTACACATGTTCATGTGCATTATTGACAAAATGAAATGCTATACAAAGAAATTTTGATTTTTCAAATAATGCAAGGCAATGACAAATTGGAAATGATAGGAAAAAAACAACTAAAAAGTACATGTATAGTCTTGTGATCAAATTAGTCACTGTAATCTGGTCCTAAAAAGCAAACCAAATGGTTTTCTGAGTGGACACGTCATACATGTACACTTGATGAGTATTAAAAGAGTGATACAGTTTTAACCATCGCAGAACTCACTGGCATGTAAAACGAAAGCTTCCCACTGAAAGATCTATGTAGAGTGTAGTGAAATTTAGTCATCCTTGCATTTTAGCTTTTCACTTTCCCATTCTTATACTTATATCCTGATCACATTCGCTTTCCAATAAATATATTTCTTTCATTTGCTTTATTTATAAAACAAATTAAAGACGAAAAACCGTTATAGCTACATTAATATCCATACCAATTGATGGTTTCATAATAAATGCATCGCTTGATATTTCACAAATCAAGTTGCAGTGCATTAATACTATGCTTTATGGTTTAAAAAAAAAATGTGTGTGTTGTTTATGTCCAACGCTTTTGCTGCATTAGCGAAAACTGATATACAACCAGTTAAAGAAAAAAAAAAAAACTGTATAACCCACATGTGCATGTACGGTACTACACGACTTGTGCTCATATAATTTCTCACTAGCAAAAACGCACACCGAAATTATAGCACCTTTATTGTGCATGCCTATTAATTCAAACTCAAGTTGTACAGTGATTCAAGCATTACAATTGCATTATGGGATAGAAATAACAGTATTTAAATCTCACTATTGTTCACAATTAGTTCACATGCTGTTTGGTGTTTGCAATGTCATGTTATTTGTCATCACCAAAGAGCTAAGGAGTATTTAAACCTTCCCTTCTGTTTGAGAGGGATCTATCTTTAACAATTGGAAAATATATAATCAGACAGATATGTATTCTTTCTCTGCTGTTAAGAGTCAGAAATAATTAGGAACTTACATTACTGGACATACATGTAGAATAAAGATACACATACAGTGTACATGTATACATGTATATTTACAGGTGTAACTACATTTACATATTTATGTATTTGATGAACACTGAATACTGAATATACATGTAAATGGTACAAATTCTTGTTTAATTACTTGCAGAGAAGGAGTAATACCTATTTTGAAATTTAGGTTGAATATTACATGAAGATACAAATAACTCTGCCCTTCATTCTCTTGCACTTTGCTTTCCTAACAAATCTAACTTGCATTTGTTAATCGAACATTTTGATTTTTATACATTGAGGCAATATTTACCTTTTGCTATTAAAACCTTCCATTTTAGAAATTTTGCATTTGCATTCTCATTCAATCTGTTTGATATTTAATATATACATGGAGTTTAAAAGTTATTATTTTTGTAGTATCTTAGTAGATTATATAATATAATACAAATGATCTCAAGTAAACATGTAACATGGTATTGTATATATTAAGAAATATTAAAGTCTATATGGTTTTACATGTCATACTATTTTTTATCCAAATTGCCTCTAAAGAGTTGATCTTGAAATTTGATGTAATTTTCTTCAATGAAAGAAAAAAGAATTTAGCAATAGCTAGCTATCCTCCAAATTTGGTCAAAAACTTTGTATCGTGATATAAATTTACAAACGAACGATTAATAACTGGTATATTGGCCTGTGACATTTGACCTCCTGCAGCTTTCGACACAGTATGTCCGGTATGAACCTGGTGGAGATGGACAGCGGCCGACGCCCGGTCAACAATAGGGAGTGGCGTCAGGGACGTAGGGACAGCAAGGACTTTTCGGTGGCTACGTCTCCGGAGTTTGTCAAGAAATATGGAGGCGACTTTGTCATCACTAAGGTATGATTATCCCCACTTTCTTAAGTTCATGGATAGGTATACAGAGCTGCCAACCAGTATTATTTAATCGTATTTCGTACAACTTTTAGAAGTAAATACGACAGTACAATTAAAGTATAATGTAAAGTATCCTACAAGCATCTCACATTGGCAATTAGGGGATGTTCATTGGTTCATCGAACACACCAGTCGTTACAAACTCATGCATATATTCAACCGATGATCCATACAAAGAATTTCTTCCTGTATGTAGGAACTCTAAGAGGCATTGATCTGGGTTTTTTTTTTTAATACAATTTTTGTCAGTAAAACACAAATTTTGGGATTAAAGAATTCAGTTTTTGAACTCCAGAGGTCTGGGCATATGATGTAACAATCATAATTCAAGATGCAAGTACATTCGATTGAGCAGTGAAATGGAAGTGGCGCATACAGGTACTCATTATCATTATTATTATCGTTATTGTACTCTTGTCTGTCCAGGTTCTTATTGCCAATAACGGAATTGCTGCTGTCAAGTGCATGAGGTCCATCAGACGATGGGCATTTGAAGTCTTCAGGAACGACAAGGCCATTAAGTTTGTTGTCATGGTAACGCCAGAGGATCTTAATGCGAATGCAGGTGAATGATAGATAGATGTTCCTAAAATAGATCATATGCAGATGCAAGTTTAATCAGATTGCCTTGTTACTTTCTTATTTATTTATATAAAAAAGTAAACAATATTGAACTTCACAACATTATGTACATAATGTTACTCTGAATATATTGGGTTTGACTATGTACATATATGTGTGCCTTCTATTTTGAAACATCTTTTTAACTTTTATGAGCAACAGTTTGACAATTTATCCCTTGTTAATGATATTTCAAAAAAATTGACAAATTGTATAATTGTATTGTATTATTCATTCAACACTTTCAAGAAATATAACAATCAAACAATATAATCATGGTGATTACAAAAGAAGAATGACAAAAATTATACAAACACAAATCTTGTAGCAATATTCTGATGGAACTAATTAATTATTGAATTGATATGTTCACTGTTCATTCATTCATTCATTTGTGTGTTCTTGCAGAGTATATCAAGACGGCTGACCATTACGTACCGGTACCGGGCGGGTCCAATAACAACAACTATGCCAACGTTGAGCTGATCGTTGACATAGCAACCCGTATGCAGGTGGAGGCGGTGTGGGCGGGGTGGGGCCATGCCTCGGAGAATCCTAAACTGCCCGAGATGCTGCACAAAAGCGGCATAGCTTTTATAGGTGAGGACTCTTTTTTGAAACGTGAAGGGTTTCCAGTTTTCAGATTTTACCTGATATCAGACCCCTTATATCTATATGTACATTGTACATGTACATACAGATAAGTATCTTTGTTTTAGGCATTGTCCTATAAGCTCCATAATGACAGGACTAATTTTTTTCTTTAGGGATGGTATCACAACTAAAAGTATTATATGCTCCTTACCTTTTATGATGCAACCAAATTTCAACTATTTACTGTAACTGATATTACTTTGCACGAGTTTAAACACACACACATAAAAATATCCTTGGTCTTTTCTATGGAAACTTTGGTCCTTAAACTTCATAACTCATAAAGCTGGTATTGGATTTCAACAGAAAGGACAATTTTCCTATTTTTAATTAGAATTTGGGTGGCTGAAACTTATTCACAGCTGCCAACTATTCCTATTTTGGAGGAATGTTTCCTTTATTTTGTTCTTCAAGCTTCTGTTTTGAACCCTAGATGCCTCTCTTTTTCTGAAATATTCAGTGTGGAAAGTATAACAAAATAGTTTATTCCTAATTTTGCCTTGAGAGATTCCTAATTTTTCCTGTGAAAGGTTGGCAGGCATGTTTACGGCACGAAAGGGGGTTAATCTTAATCATATCCGTTCATAAATAGGACCGCCTGAGAATGCTATGTGGTCGCTGGGGGACAAGATAGCATCCTCCATCGTAGCCCAGAGTGCTGGGGTGCCAACCTTACCGTGGAGTGGGGATGGTTTGACCATCGAGTGGTCTGAGGAAGACGCTAGGAGCGGTAAGATCCTGACCATCCCGAAGGAGCTCTACCGCAAGGGATGTGTGGAGGATGCAGAGGAAGCATTGCAGGTAAGGAACATCAGTGCATATTTCCTGAACCATTAAAGGGATAGAGTTCTGTTTTCAGACCGCTAATGCCTTCAAAGTGCGTGGTTATTGCTCTTATTCTTATCTATGACATTTCTAGTGCCCTTTCAGAACCTAAAATTGCTATGAAGGTAATTTTAGACCCAAAAATGTGTGAAATTTAGCCAATATGATCATACCAATTCAGCTCCACTTGAAAAAAATATGGTGACTGTTAATTAATTATTTAATAAAAAAATAACAATACATGGGCCGGCTGGTTGTGCATAATATCACCAACTAGAAAATGCCAACAAAAAAGCCAACATCGGCATTGGCTGAAATAGGACGTAAAAGGCGCTAAATCTTTTTTTAAACAGCTTTTTCAAATTATCTAATATTTGTTGTGGTACACAAAAAAGTATTGGAAATCATTATATGTATGGATATTTCAGCCGTCTTGGAACCAATTTTGATCAAACAAAGATGATTTTACAGTAGGTTTGCGGTTGCACCATGTGTGTGAGAGAGAGAGAGGTTTGAGAAGTCCTGAACAGGACTCTGACTCGGTAATCTTTCTTGGAGGAGTGTAGTCCTGAAAAGGACTGTTTGTTATCTTTCTTGGCATATAGTTCTCAGGAGAACTATAGCGCTTGGAGAGGATGAGTGGCTCGACGTTTCGAACAGGTTGACTATCCGTCGTCAGGAGTGGGGAATAGCTGGCGTGCGTGAGCTTAAGTCACCGGTGTGCGGACGTCAGGGAAAAATAGGTGACCGTATGTCGGCTTGAGTCATCGGGTGGGCATGGATTGTCGGCTGGTAATTCGTCTGACTATCCGTCTGTGCTGGAGTCTCCGGGTTGCGGACTTAGGAGAGTTTCGAGTTGATGAGTGGGGTGTGTTGTCGGCGAGACGCTGTGTGTGTCCCCGACGTAGGCGGCGTTGTAGTCTGTTGTCGTCTGCTGTGCAGTGTAGCTGCGAGGCTGGCGGCTGCTTTGAGGGTTCGGCGGGTGGCGGTGGTTGATGTACGGGTGTCTGTCGGGGTGGTGAGGGCGGTGCTGGAGGCGGTGCTGGAGGCGGTGGTGGAGGAGGAGTGACCGGGTACTTGTTGATGAGAGGTTTCCAGATGTCGTTGATGTATAGTCCTGAGTCTTGGGGCACGGTGTTGTGGCGGTTAATTTCGATGGCTTCTCGGATTCGGCGTGTATGCCAGTGTTTCATTATGGAGATGAGATGACTGTTATCCCATTCGATGGTGTGTTCGTGTTGCTGGGCGTGTTTGACGATGGCGGACTTATCCCAATCGCTGAGTCTGAAGCTGGTTCTGTGCTCCTTGAGTCTTGTTTCCAGATTTCTCCCCGTTTCACCAATGTAGACTTTTCCACATTCGCATGGTATTTTGTAGACTCCAGCTTTCTTGTGGTTTGGATGCTTGTCTTTGTGGGAGTAGAGTATCGAATGGAGTTTGTTGGAGGAACTGTGTCGAACTTGGATGTCTGCTGCTTGAAGGATACGTTGAATCTTGTGAGAGGCTTGACCGATATAGGGAAGAACAATAGTTTGCTTCGGTGGTGTAGCTGCGGGTTGGTTCTCTTCAGGGGTGGAGTTAGCTACGGGCTTGTTGGCGGGAGTCTTGGATTTGATCTTATGTCTTGGGTATTCGTTGATGCTAGTTAGGGCTGTGGTGACATGCTGGATTTCCTGGTCTAGATGGTCTGCATCGCTGAGTTGATGGGCTCGGCGGATGAGGGCGTTGGGGACTGATTGTAGTACGGATGGATGGTGGAAGGATCTGTAGTGAAGATATCTATCGGTGTGTGTGGGTTTCCTGTAGACTTGATGAGCGGGCTTGCCGGATGGTGATTTGGTAACAAGAACGTCTAGGAAGGGGATGCTGTTGTTTTGCTCGGTCTCCATGGTGAATTTGATGCTCGGGTGATGCTGGTTGATGTGGGCGAGAAAGTGGTCTAAGTCAGGTCTGCTATGTGGCCAGATGACGAATGTGTCGTCGACATATCGGAGCCAGAGAGAAGGGCGTTGTGAGAGAGTCTGGAGTGCCGTTGTTTCGAAGTGCTCCATGAAGATATTGGCTATAACCGGTGAAAGAGGCGATCCCATGGCTGCGCCTTGAAGTTGCTGGTAGTAATTGTCTCGCCATTTGAAGGAAGTTGAGTTGAGACAGAAGTACATGAGGTTATGTATTTCATCCGGTGTCAGGGGGGTTCTGTCGGGGAGAGTGTCGTCAGCTTCGAGGCGTTCTTTGACGATTCGGCAGGATTCGGTGACAGGAACATTGGTGAAGAGAGATTCAACATCGAAACTGACCATGATGTCTGTATCGTGTATGGTGGTCTTGGAGAGGATATCTGACGTCCGCACACCGGTGACTTAAGCTCACGCACGCCAGCTATTCCCCACTCCTGACGACGGATAGTCAACCTGTTCGAAACGTCGAGCCACTCATCCTCTCCAAGCGCTATAGTTCTCCTGAGAACTATATGCCAAGAAAGATAACAAACAGTCCTTTTCAGGACTACACTCCTCCAAGAAAGATTACCGAGTCAGAGTCCTGTTCAGGACTTCTCAAACCTCTCTCTCTCTCACACACATGGTGCAACCGCAAACCTACTGTATATCTACATCACCATGCAAGCCGACACTTACAAGCAGCATCAAAGATGATTTTGTCATTTAAATTGTATGTTCTTTCAAATTTGACACTCAGTTTTTCATTATCTCACAAAAAAAATTATATTGTGTAGCACCCTCTGCAACAGAACTCAACTATCCCTTGAATGATGATAATGACTATGGTGGTTATTTTGGTGTTGATGACTGTTTGGTATTATGGTGAAATTGATGATGATAATGACGATAATGAAAATCCAAACGCAATGCATACAGTATGTACATCTTAAAGGGGGTGTAGCATGGCAAATACTGGTTAATGCCATCTACGACTTATTTTGGACAACTGCACGTAAACAAATGGACTTCAATATAACGGTTAGCGTGCGCTAGCGTTCACGAAACAGACCAAAGTTCTCCTCGTGCTTTGATTTTGTGTTTGTTGCACGCACATAAATACTGCGGTCGCGTCAGCCCCGAGTCAGGCCACAGGAAAGCCACTTAGTCTGGTCATGCTACACCTCCTTTAACCACACCAAATATGAAAATCAAATCTGAATATCAAGATAATGATATAAACCTTATTCTTGTTATATTTCTTGTGATATCAGGCTGCAGAAAGGATTGGATTCCCTGTCATGATCAAAGCTTCAGAGGGAGGCGGAGGGAAAGGTATCAGGAAGGCAGAGGCCCAAGACGACTTTGCAAGCCTCTTTAGGCAGGTGCAGAATGAAGTGCCAGGCTCCCCTATCTTCGTAATGAAACTGGCCAAGAGGTATGTGTCTTGTGTATGGAGGAATAGTCCATTATTTTGCATGGGTTGTTTAGTGGGGGAGGGGGAGGAAGTCATTTAAAAAGCTCCTTTAACTTTCCAAGACGATTTTGCAAGCCTCTTCAGGCAGGTGCAGAATGAAGTGCCAGGCTCCCCTATCTTCGTAATGAAACTGGCCAAGAGGTATGTGTCTTGTGTATCGAGGAATAGTCCATTATTTTGAATGGGTGTGTTGTAGTTGGGGAGGGGGAGGAAGTCATTTGAAAAGCTCCCCTATCTCTGTAATGAAACTGGCCAAGAAGTATGTGTCTTATGTATGGAGGAATAGTCCATTATTCTACATGGGTGTCTTAGTGGGGGAGGGGGAGGAAGTCATTTTATAAGCTCCTCTAACTTTGCAATGCAACTTTGAAAGATGAGAAGTGCAGCATATAAGCTTAAAATTCACCCATTTGTATTGCTGTAAATTGCACGGAATCGACTTCGAGTTTCCTTCAAATATTGGAAAACATGAGGAGGGAGTTCTGTTTTTATGCCTCCGTTAAGAAGTAGCCGGAGGCATTGGCCCGTATTCTGAAGTCTTGTCTAACTTAGCCACGACTAAAGTTAAACAACTGTTTAGTTAGACAAGACTTAAACAGGACTTAGACGCGAGGTCGTGTCTAAGTCCTGTTTAACTAAATTTCGTATTCTGAAGTCGTGTCTAAGTCTCGTCTAACTAAACAACTGTTTAAGTCCTGTCTAAGTGGTGTTTAACTAAACAACTGTTTAAGTTCTGCGCAAGTCTTGTTTAACTTTCAATCACGACTTCTGCGCATGCCCAGTAGGCGTTAATTCTGACGATATACCCAATGCGCATGCGTGCGCACACCGGATAAATAAATTAACGCGCACAGCTAGCTGTGCGCGTGCCTAGCTGTGCGCGTGCTGGTACCATGGTGATGTGATCGTGACGTAATGACTAGACTGCATGCATGTATTGCACTGTGACGTATGTGTACTACACGTACACTGTACACAAACGCACTAATAATATCACTTATCAGTGCCTCTGTGCTCGGAAGAACCAGCAAAGAAACTTCTCCAACAGAATGGTTAGTTTATTATAGATTATGGAATTTCCAAGATGTCACCATTAGATAAGAATAGTTAATATTATCGAGAAAAAAAATCAGGCTTCACGAGAAAAAAATCCTGCAAAATGTATTTGAAATTGTATAGGATGCACGTACGTACCATCGTTCTCCCCGCAAGTTCGGGGTCAGCAAGTAGAGTGTACCGTAGACGTTGAAAAGCAGCAGAATCGCGCCCTTAAACAGGACTTAAACAACCCCTCGCAGTTGTCTAAAGTTAAACAGGACTTAGACAGGACTTCGTGTTTAACTTTATTTAAACACGACTTCAGAATGCGAAAAAAGTTAGACACGACTTCGAGTCTAAAGTTAGACAGGACTTAGACAGGACTTAGACAACTGTTTAGTTAAACAGGAGTTAGACACGACTTCAGAATACGGGCCATTATGTTTTCGGGTTGTCCGTCCGTATGTACGTACATCCCGTTCTCGTGATCGCGTTATCTGAAGAACCGATTGATGGATTCCTGCCAAACTTTGGTCATGTATGTATCTTGCAGAGCCGATGAACTGATTAGATTTTGGGGTCACGAGGTCAAAGGTCAAAGGTCACAGGGCTCATTATGTATGCAAAAACAGCTCGTGATCGCGTTATCTCAACAACCGATTGATGGATTCCTGCCAAACTTAGATCATGTATGTATCTTGCAGAGCCAATGAACTGAGTAGATTCTTGGGTCATGAGGTCAAAGGTCAATTGTCATGGGCTCATTATGTATGCAAAAATAGCTTGTGAACGCATTCTCATTAGAACTGACAGATGGATTACTATTTAACTCAGGACATCTTGCAGAGCTAATGAACTGAGTACATTTTAGGGTCATGAGGTCAAAAATCAAAGGGTCATATATGTATATGAGAAATTGCTTTTTGGTTTGTAAACTTGCTCTATGACGGAGGCATCATTTTCTACTGCGCGCAGTCGAAGTTCCATCTAGTTTGTATTTCCTTTAAAAAAAAATATTATGATACTCTACATATTTGTACAATGTACAAATGCAGTACTGTGCTGTAGTTTCCTCACAAGTTTCTTCATGAAATGGTCTCTCTCATTGTTTGCAGTGCTCGCCATTTAGAAGTGCAGCTGATGGCAGACAAGTATGGTAACGCTATCTCCCTGTTTGGTCGAGATTGCTCCATCCAGCGTCGTCATCAGAAGATCATTGAGGAGGCGCCGACAACCATCGCTAAGGATGAAGTCTTCAAACAGATGGAGAAGGTACAGAAAGAAACATGACATTGTTAGAGATAAATCCATTATCTTTTCTTCAATTTGGCAGTGATGTTTTCTCTAGTATTGCTACATGTATGCTATTCCACCCCCCATTCAATGTTTGCTTCAGGAATCAAGATGAGAATACGAAATTGATCGTGTAGCAATTGTCTAGAGCATATGTGTTGTACAACTAGAGAAAGAGCTATTTTAGTTTTTCATGAGTGATATATTGGTCCGTCCAGAAAGTTGGGGCAATTTTTGTGACATACCAGAAGTGAGAATCTATGTCTCCTATCAACTGTAACAATGTTTGCTCAAATTGAGTTTTGCATAAAGAGCATAGCCAACTATCTTCAGAAGTACTCAAGCTTCATGGTGAATCAATATTATGGACCCAAAGTTTGTGTCCATGTAATGCTGGTAAAAAGAGAAATGTGTATTAATCAAAGATTTTGAAGAAAAGCAACTGAAACTGGAATGATTCTGGCAGGGCACTCCTATATATATTAATTGCGTAAAAATCTTCAAAAAATAATTTCATGTTCCATGTGAGTAGAAGATCTCATACCTGCGTTACATGGACATCGTCATATTTTTTGCCACAACTTTATGGAATGACCCATATATAGGAGGCGCGATAGCTCAGTTGGTAGAGCAGTGGTCTCGTAATCCGATGACCCAGGTTTGAAACCAAGTCGATGCGCTAATGCCCTTTGGTAAGGCATTAATCCTCATTACCAGGTCCCTCGGAGAGGACCTTAAGCCGTCGGTCGTCTGGTTGCTTACTTACAAGCATTTATGCTCTCTTAGCAGTCAGATAAATAACAACGACCACCAATAACCAATACTGTATATTTGTTTCTTTTACCATTTGTCTTTCTTCATCACCCAGGCCGCTGTAACACTGGCCAAGATGGTGGGCTACGTGAGCGCAGGAACGGTGGAGTACCTCTACAACGATGAAGATGGAACCTTCTCTTTCCTTGAACTAAACCCCCGTCTCCAAGTAGAACATCCCTGCTCGGAGATGGTTGCTGGAGTCAATCTCCCAGCCTTGCAGCTTCAGGTGAGTAAGAGGGGCGTAGGACTGCACCCTTCAACAGACCTGATAATTACCCAATTTAAATCGGTTTCCTGATTTTTTCCACATTTTTCCAGATTTTTATTTTTTAAATATATTTTTTACCCAATTTTGGGGAGGGGCGTATAAGTGTGAAGCACTGTCATTTTCTTGAAGAGACTCGCCAACATTGCCTCATATTCTGAAACAAAATCCTGGATTTAGCTCATGCTGCAATGATAGTTATAAATCTTTAGGTCAGTCAGGAATCCCATGACTTTTACAAGCCGATCGCCTGTCTGATTATCAAGATATTTATGATTGGAAATCAAAGTTTCATTTTTCTTCTTTTATAACGCTACAGTCTATTGGGAAAAATGAGTATGGTAACATTGGTCACTCAAAGATATTTACTTTTTTAAGGCTCTTCATGATCATTTTGAAGCGCAATTTTTTTAGGGCTTCAATATTACACCATATCACTGACCTTAGGGCCATGCATCTCAGATTTAACATTGTTAAACAATGCCTTTAGTGAGAAAGTCTAGTTCGGGGAAAGGTTGAAAAATAATTTGTGAACTTCTTAATTCTTTATAGTTGGGGAGAGTATCATAGTAAAGAATGCCTCCTGAAAATGATGGCTCTTCCATTGTCCTCTAGTTGAAGTTTGACAAGTAACAGCTGAATGCTGTGGACCACAATTGTTATGCCACATGTTTGTGTAGTCCCATATACACAGTACAGTGTGCAGTGCATAGGACCTACTAGCAGAACTGGGCTGATTTCATTTTGACGATTACAATGTGTTATGGATATTTGCAGGTTTGATTTGTCTTAATACGGATACAGACTAGTTGATAGTTATTTAATCTGTTGAAAATTATTTATACCTTTTGTTGACGTTCTCAAATCATACCCGCATACCGGTATTCTTTCAAAACATATGACATAAGGAAAGTACTGTACAGGAAGGTCTGACATACAGTGAATAGTTTGGTTACAGACATGGTTATTTATTGAAGATACATATGAAATGGTCATCACAATTTTGAAATGTTACCTATGTTAACTCTTTATATGCCACACAGATAATCTCCCTGTGCCACATTGTATTTATCATGGGATAGATATATACCAAAGGTTTCAAGATTATTTAATTGTTTCCAGTACACC